>ML419903.1:0-17837 GCA_005239525.1 Nicotiana knightiana | reverse complement strand
GAGTTTTGTATCATAATACTTTATTTTGGCTTATTTCACTAGATGCTCATGACATGTTGGCTCCGGGTTTTGGGGATGGCAGTACTGTATATAAAGTTTGCCTATTATATTAAGAACTTTCTTTATATTGTTATGAATTGCTTGAAACGTAAATGGGATTTTCAAAAGGAAATGTGAACATGCGGTAGTCGGCTAGCCTACTTCCACGATAGGCGCCATCACGGCCGGTTAGGATTTGGGGTCGTGACAGTTTGGTATCAGAGCCCTAGGTTACATAGGACTTGACGGTCATGAGCAGGTTTAGTAGAGTCTTGCGGATCGGTACAGAGACGTCTGTACTTATCTTCGAGAGGCTGCGGAACCCTTAGGAAAATCTCACATTTTTTAAAATTCTTGTCGTGCGAATCCATCGTATTCAGCCAAGATCGTAACTCTTGAATTCCTTCCATGTATTCGAGCGCGCCTAAGAGCACCTCGTATCAGCTGTGTATCGACGACTTGTGGCTTCCATGGGTGAGATGTGATTTTGGCATGTTGGTAATGGGCTAGTCTAGAGGACTTGAGGCCAGATTTATTTTGTGGCCTGATTGCTGAGATTTTTGTTGTGTGGGCACATGTAATTTGGGGACTTGTATGTCCGTTTGTGTTCTTATTGATGAGAATTGGTGACTAGACTCCTAGGTGGTGGGTGTGATTTGATGGTTAGATGTGTTCAGACTGTGAAATGTGTCGAAAGGGTTGGTCGGAAATGTGGTAAGATTTATTGAGTGTTTGATTTCTTCCTCGATTTGGTATATGGCCTTGAGTTGTAAGTATGTTGGA
Source organism: Nicotiana knightiana (assembly GCA_005239525.1). Lineage (NCBI taxonomy): Eukaryota > Viridiplantae > Streptophyta > Magnoliopsida > Solanales > Solanaceae > Nicotiana > Nicotiana knightiana. The sequence continues at coordinate 17,015 of ML419903.1, read as the reverse complement.
AGACCTCTCATAATGTGTAGTTGTGGAGTGAAGCGGATTTCTCTGTTGGGTTATAAGTCCCTGGTGATGTCTTTCAGTTGATCATTTGCCCCAATAACGTTCATGTATTTGATTGACGGCGTATTCCAGCCATATTAGCACTCCTTGTTATTGTATTCATTGATGGCGTCCTAGCATATTCGTGTAGTGGAGTAGCATACTCCGTAGCTGAGGATGGCATTATAAGGATTCAGGGAGAAAAGGCTCTATGCCAATTCTCCGAGTATGAAGTTTGGCTCAGTTCAGTAGCATTCTTGGGATACGCCGTGTCCAGTGAGGGTACCCATATGGTCAGACATGTGTGGGTAGAGCTTCCAGAAGCTCGAGATTTCTGTGACCACCACTCCAGTGTTAGTTCTAGCATCAGCTTCAGGTTTTTATCGCGTATCGTGGTGCCTCGAGGGTAGGCGTTGGTTGTGTTCAGATGTAGGAAGGTGTAGTGATTGCGTGTTAGTTCTGGTCTTTATAGGTGTATGGAGGGATAGCGGTTGAGGCTAAGAGGGCAGGGGTATCTCCTGCGGGTTGTCCTAGGGTGTGGGTCCCTATGTAATTCCGTAATAAGTTCTCTTCTACCAGTAAAAGATATATGTTGTAATTGGAGTTTAGGTCGCTTGTGGAAGTTGGCGTGACTATTTCAATGGTGGATGCGAGATTTGGCAATTGATTTAAGTGTTAGATGGTTTGGGCCATATAAGATTATGGAGGATTTAGTTGAATCCCACCATATCATGGTTGTAGTGATAATGTGTGGGCATAGTCTTGTTTGTCTTAATCCTTAGCTTTGAGCCAAGTGGGGAAGTTTGTTATTGATAAGTTGATTACATGATTATGTGTGGTATCAATTTTAGTTCGACGTATACTGGTAAATCAGTTATGACCTGCAGGTATGGGGTCTGGGAATGTCATGAGTAAGGGGAATTTCTTCGATGGAGGTTCTAATGTACCTTATTGGGAAATTGGGTTCTATTGAATGATTTAGTGAAAATTGTAAAAGGTATAGTGTGTGCAGAGTATGTATTTGCTTGTGGCTTCAAGTGAGTGGATTAGTTTCCTAGTATGTTAGTGTGCAAACGGGTCAGGTCAATTCTGTCTAATTGGTCAGTGTGATTGAGATTTAAGTTAGAGGATGTCAAGACTTGTGGTATTCTACATCATCACGGGTTCTACATATCGGTATCAAGAAGGTGAAGGTAATGGCTTTAGATTTGCAGGAAGTCTCTTCAGGATAAGTTTTTCCCATGTGGTGCATTTGGGGATGATTGAGGGAGTATTCAGTCGCTTATGAACCTTAGACGGTATGATTTTGTGCTTGGATCGTGTGTGGTGACTCTGGGTTGCAAATTTGTGGTATTACGGAAGGAAGAAGTCTCAATTTGAAGGTAAGTCAGAAGAAACTTTGGTAAATATGGCAACTGGGTAGTAGGTCGGATCGGCATGGTAAGGAATACGATTAGTTCTTTGGGTGTTCTTAAGGTGACGAGTTTTTCGGGTGTTTCTTAGAAATACTCTTGGATTTTTGGTGGCTTGTGTAATTTGGTTGAGTTAGAAGAATTCAGTCCTGATGGTCTGATGTTGTGCAAATGGTATTTCAGATAGTTCCTGGTAATTTCTACCGCGGTTAAGGGTGCATATTTCTTGTGGCGTGTAGTGAGTTGTTTCTAAATGAGATCAAATGGAAATTCTTGTCTAGTTGGGTACGTAGTAGCTCGTGGCTTAGAAGGGACCATGGAGTTCCCGTATTTTTCCTAGGTTGGCATCGCGTGTGTGGTATGTAGGGTGGAGTTGAAATTTGCATATGTGAAGTCACAGTTCTGCTCTGGAAGGAAGATCATAAAATTATTAGGCACCATGGGCAGTTTTAGATGGCTAGGTAAATGATATCACTAATGGGTGCGACTTGATGAGGGTATGTATTTCAGAAAGAGAAATGTGTTTGAATTAAGGGTACTTCATTGGTATCGCGACACCCTGTTGTTGGATCGACTATTGATATTCAAGGATTCTTGGTTAACGGAAGAATTATAGGGGTATTCCCGTGGAATGAATGAGTATTTTGGATGTGTTATGTATTCGAGCGGGGGAGTTGTGATCAGATATAGTAATCCGTACGTTTCATTGATTTTGAGACTGAGAGTTCTCATAAACAGGATATGTTGTGGAAGTGAACTGTGAAGATGCGAGATGAGCTAGTCGGGTGTTAGTCTAATGTGGGTGATCAGAGTTAATTTAGGGTCACTAGTAGGCTAATATGGGTGCGTGTTCTGCACCATGTCGGAATTGTTGGCTCCGAATTTCTATTATTGAGGAAGGTACCATTCGATTGTGATTGATTTGTTCATGTTCTAGAGTGATCTATGAGTTACCATATGTGTTGCGAGAAGTGGTGATTATTTGTTGTATGCACATATGGTGCGGTTCTAATTGGGCATTATAACTAGAATTGAGTAAGGTAAGTAATTGTGTGTTGCGGGATTGAGGCATGTTGGGTATATACGTTCTGTTTCGGGTGGCATGATATCGTCCGGTTTCCCCCGTGGTTATGGAAATGCACTATGAGTACTTGATGTCAAATTTCGAATGGTTATTGATTTTGGGCAAGGTGTCTTGAAGTATTTCAAGTGGACTAGTAGTTGGGTGAGATCACGTAGTATAGCGGAGTTATGTAGGGGTATGGTCTTTGGTATCAGATTCATGTGTTTTTGATTTTTACGGTGTGTGCCAGGCGGTTAGTATGATATGGTGATGGTAATTGTTAATGGCAGGATAGTCCTCCCGTGTTGATCTTTTACATAATTTGATTGCATTGGGGAGTTGCTGTTAAGTGCCCAAGTTGCACAGGTTTTGGCTTCGAATTGTAACGATGTGTTGAATGGTTAGTGTCATGTTATCAGGTTGGTTGTGATGGATGAGAGGAGGTCATTGGATCTAGGATGGACATTTCCAGAATTTTCTACAGCATAGTTGGAAGGATAAATGTCGGGAGTCGGATTAGAAGTCTGCTATAATTCCTGTTTTGGAAGGGGGAGTTTCATGTCTGGTTGATCGGACGAATGGTTGTTGGTTATATGTGCTTCTTTCATTATCGGCAGTATGTGGAAGTGTTAGAGCGAGGCGTTTCTTGATAAGAGGTGGTGTACCGATATTGGATTGTTCTGAGCAGTTATTGTGGTTAAAAGAGTTATTGCTATGAGAGTTTGAGTCACTTGGTGTATTATCAGATTTCACATGGGGTACGTATAAGGCTTGATTCAGTATGTTCAGACTTGTCCAGTTTATAATTATGGAAATTTTGATCTTACATATCATTTCAGAAGTGGGAATTTGGTTATAAGGTTACGGGCCAGGATTTGGGTTTCGAAATTTCAGCGATATTGTGCTATTGGGCCTATATGGGATAGGGTGACGTGGGATCACCCCCGGGTATGTGCAAGGTAAGCTACGTAACAGTTTGATAGTGTTGGAGAACAACTATTGTCACGTTCGAGGACGAACGTATGTTTAAGTGGGGGAGGATGTAACGACCCAGCCGGTCGTTCTGAGAATTTAGCCCCGTTTCTGCTTCATTTTATTTGGTTCAAATTCATTTGTGTGTGTGTTGGGTTGGTTGGTTCGGGTTCAGAGTGGTCATGGTGAGCATTGAGGCAATTAGTCTCTGAAGGTAGCCTAATGGTTGAGAAAATCAACTGAGAGTTGACTTATTTGTGAACGACCTCGGAATGCAGATTTTATGGCTCGTATAGCTTCGTTAGGTGATTTGGGACATAGGAGTTTGTTCAGAATATTTTTGTGATGTCCGGTGTAGAATTAGGCTTGAATCGGCGAAAGTTAGTTTTTGATGATTTCTAGTCGGCAGTGAAAAATAGGCTATCAAGGTCGGAATGGATCTCCGGAAGTTTGAACAGGTTTGTAATGTCATTTTGGATATGTCTGCAAAATTTCAGGTTAATCAGAGGTGTTTTGGTTGGTTTCGACGTAGTTGGCGAAATTTTGAAGTTTCAAAGTTCTTAGGCTTGAATTTGATGTAAATTTGGTGTTTTCGTGTTGTTTTTGATTTTTCGAAGGCTCTACTAAGTTTGAATAATGTTATGGGATATGTTGGTATATTTGGTTGAGGCCCCGAGGGCCTCGGATGTGTTTCGGATGGTTAACAGTCCAACTTTTGTCTTTAATTCTGGGCAGATTGCTGCTGGTGTAAGGTTCTGGTTTCCTTCTACGCAATCGCGTGAGGATGTTTGCGATTGCGTAAGGTTAATTAGTGAGGCAGGATTTTTGTTAATCGTGATCGCGTGGAATGGTTTGCGACCGCGTGAGTATGACTGTTTGGTCAGTGCAATCACGTCGTCTTGTTTGCGATCGCGTAGAGTTAAAGGGGCACGTGGGTGAGTTGAGCTTTGTTCTTCGCGATCACGTGGAATGGTTTGCGACCGCGTGGGTTTAAGTCTTGATGAAACGCGATTGCGTGAGGTTGTATGCGATCGTGTAAGGTAAATTGATGGGGCAGCAAATTTGTTCTTCGCGATCGCGTGCCGATGTTTGCGATCGCAGTGAAGGAATTATTTTAGCTGGGCAAAATGTTTATTAGGCCGGAAGTGCGAATTTGGTTGTCATTTTCTCCATTTTTGCATGCGATCTTGTGACCTTTTGAGAGGGAATTGAAGGGGAATCAAGGGAAATCACTTGGAGGTAAGGTTCTTAACTTCATAACTCGTTTTTATGTCAATTCCTAAGTGATTAAATCATAAAATTTCTGGAATTGAACCAAAGTTGGGGAAGAAGGGTGCATGGAAAATTTATTTTTCTTTTGAGGTTTTGAGTGGGCAATTGTGGTCCGATTTTAGTGTTCTTGGTATGCGTAGAATCGCGGGAGGACGAAGATTATAAGGATTTAAAAATTACTGAATTCCGAGATGTGGGATCGGGGCTCGGGTTTGGCCAAATTTCGAGATTCTTGTGTAATTTGATAATTTTCGATTGGGTTGTGTTCCTTGGGTATATATTGATGATGTTAAACTGGTTTTCGCTAGATTCGGAGCAACCAAGAGCCAATTTGAGGGGCAAAGGCATAACGGATTAGTGTAGCAGCCCGGTAGAGGTAAGTAATGGTCTTAAATCTTGTCCTGAGGGTATGGAACCCCATAATGCATTATTTTCTTACTGAATTTTGAATGGCGCACATGTCGGATGACGAATATGTGGCGTGTACTGATTTTTGGATTGGATTAGGTCCTCTCCACGGCGAATAATGAGTTGCACATTTACTCAAAATCTTATGTTAAATTATGTTCTAAAGATTTGCGAAATATTTGGGCTATAAGCCGTGTTAGGGGCCTCGTGCCGATCTGTTTAAACCCTTTGAGGGTGTTTTACTGCTGTTTTCCTCACTACCTGTTGATGGTTTTACTCAGCATCATTGTGCATACTGTTTTATTTGAAACTCAGCCTGATTTACACTACATGAGCATTAAAATGATGTTTTCGGGTCAAGCACCCCGTTCTATTACTTCGCCCAAAGGGATTTTCGAGTGGTTCCACCGAGTGTGGCCGATGGACAAGAGTGATTGTGATGATATGATACGCCACGAGGTTGCTTGATATTAACGCTTGGGCTGAAGGAGCCCCTCCGAAGTCTGTAGACACCCCCAGTGAGCGCACCGATTGCGAGTGACGAGTGATTGGGAGGCATGAGTGACTGTGAGGTGCTGAGTGATTGTGAGGTGCTGAGGGATTGTGAGGCATGCCCGAGGGGCTGATTATGAAATATGTTTTTGCCCGAGGGTATGATTTTACTACATTCATTTCCATACCAAATCCTTGTTTTAAAGTTGTTAAAAATGTGCATTGTTTTAAGGACTTTTGTGAAGTTGATTTCTAAGGCATGACGATTTCGTATATCTATGTATACTATTGGAAAGTAAGGCTGCGTATATTGTGACTTGATGACATTGATTTTTATGTGATTCCTTGCTACTTAGACTGGATTTATTTCCATTACTACTGAGTTGGCGTACTCACATTACTCCCTGCACCTCTGAGTGCAGATTCAGGAGCAGATATCGAGCGTTAGCTTTTATATATATATATATATATATTGCAGCGGAGCCGGATCGTGGGGATAGAGAGGTAGCTGTTCAGCGTTCGCAACATCTCTGCTTTCCCTTCATGTTGTATCTAGATTTGATTCGGAGTTTTGTATCATAATACTTTATTTTGACTTATTTCACTAGATGCTCATGACATGCTGGCTCCGGGTTTTGGGGACGTCAGTACTGTATATAAAATTTGCCTATTATATTAAGAAGTTCCTGTATATTTTTATGAATTGCTTGAAACTTAAATGGGATTTGAAAAAGGAAATGTGAACACGCGGTAGTCAGCTAGCCTAGTTCCATGATAGGAGCCATCACGCCAGTTAGGATTTGGGGTCGTGACACCTCGGGTGGAATCCAGGTGTTTAACAGATCAAAGAGTTGGAAGAAGGGCTGAGCTGTTGTCATTTGGTGCAACCGCACCTGCGAGGCTTTGAAAGTTCAGGGTAAGCTGGTGTTATCTTCAGTGTCACCTAAAATTGATATTCGGTGAAAGAGGCTTTGTACCCTTGTCATGGATTCTTGATGTGTTTTACGGCCTTAGTACGGTTAGTGTTATGGATGGGCAGACTTGTTGCCTTGTGTGGAAGGTCGTGGAAAAATGACTGCGAAAATATTATACAAAGTGTGACATGTAGTCACTTGATGGAATTTAGATTTGGACTGAGTATAAAGAAGTACAATATTGCTTAATTGATAATTTACGCCTGGAGGGCGTTCGATTCAGTTGATTATGGATTATGGGGTGTTAATCCCGGTGATGATGGTTGTTCTCGTGTATTATGAGGGAAGATGGGTTAATGTGGACCCAGGCAAAAGCTATTAGCTTAGTTGGTGCGAGAAAAGTGGCTCGATGTTTGTGGATGGATTTAGATATGATTATGGGCTCCGTATGAGCCAGACATGTTTCTTTCAATAGAGCGTTTTTCATGGGGAGGTATTAGGACAACGAGTGTTGTTCTGTCTTCGTCAAGTTTATGTGTTATTGTGATTTGTGCCATGTGAGTTGTGAAATGGCTTTGATAATTTCTTATGTGTTGAGGTCCCGCGTAGCGGGGATGTTACATGAGCGGGATGGCTCTTGAGATCCATAATATATATAAATACGTATCACACCTCAGTTGTGCTTGAGTTTTGTAGCCAATGAATTTTCAAACTCCCCAGGATGGTATTATGCGCTTAGTGTGCTTGTGATCGATATTCAGTAAACTTTAATAGTGAGAAAATCAGCTCCGTATATATTTCCTTACGTGAGTTTTATGTTATTTGGGATAGGGTGGCACGCCGCCACGGGTATGTTATTTGGGATCGGGTGGCACGCCGCCACGGGTATGTTATTTGTATCGGGTTGCACGTCGCAATAGTGTGATGATGAGTAAGGTTCCTATATTTATTTTCTTATGTTTTAATTCATATTTCTAATAAGAACTCATATTAGTCGGGTGAGCTGAGTATTTCGTTCCTGAGACATTTCTTATTATCATATTCGAGTTATGACCGATTGAGCGATGTGGTATTATGTGAGGCTGTTGGTCATGTTAGGATGGTTTGTTGTCTGAGCAGTTCGTACTGGGTGAGACGAGATTATCGGATCATGGATCAGTGCGATGAGGTATTCAAGGATTTCTTAACTCTGCAGTTGAGTATGAATTTCTGCACATTTCCTCCGTTGTGGTGGTGTCGTCAGTGTCGTCAGCATTATAGAAGGGTGTATGTATATTAGTTATGAAGTGCATCGGGTTCATGGACCTTGGCTATTAAGGTTCAGGGAGCGTCATTGTGGTCAGATGATGAGTTGTGCGGTGCATGGTGCCAATTCAGCAAGGGTATGTAGTGATGATTGGGTATATCATATGGTAGTTGATACGGTGTTTATATGTTGGAACTAGGCCTGACAGAGAAATTTCAGGTGTTTGAATGAATTCTGAGCTTATTATATGGATAAAGAAGCAATCTCCAAATTTGATCAGGCTATTATGCTCGACTGGGTTGTGGTAGCACGGACAGGTGCTCGAGATGTTAAACAGTGGTTTCAGGTAACTCTAGAGCAGTTCTTAGCACGTTCGAGGACGAACGTTGATTTAAGTGGGGGAGAATGTAACGACCCGACCGATCGTTTTGAGCTCTAGCGTGTCGTTCAGCGGTTTGAGGCCGTGAGCAGCTTCATTTCAGGTATTATGACCCGTGGGCGTGGTCGAAATTGAATTTCAGGAAGTTTAGAGTTGGTTTGGAAAGAAAAATTCCCATTTCAGAAGCCTTGAGTTGGTGAAATGAACTAAGATTGGAATTTTGAGTAAACGATCTTCAAATTAGTATGTAAAGGTTCCAGCAAGTTCGTATGATGATTTCGGACTTGGGTATATGTCCGGATCTGGTTTTGGATAACCCGTAAGCGTTTCAGCGTATATTATAGAAGTTAGCATTTTAGAAGGGTTTTATGAATTTGGGGTTGGAGTGCATATCACTGAGGTTGATGTCCGTTTGAGATTCCGAGTCTGGGAATAGCTCTGTATGGTGATTTTGGAGTTGGGAGCGCGATCGAAAGTGAATTCGGATGTCCGGAGTTTATTTTGAAGTTATTTGGCTAAAGGTAGAAATTTGGAGGTTTTTGAGAAATCCGATCAGAAGTGGAAGTTTTGATATCGAGGTCGGAATGCGATTCCGGAAGTTGGAGTAGGTCCGTAATGTTGAATATGACTTGTGCACAAAATTTGAGGTCAATCAGACGTGATTAGATAGGTTTCGGCATCGGGTGTAGAAGTTTGAAATTCTAAGTTCTTAAAGAATTGGATTTGAGTGTGATTCGCGATTTCGACATTGTTTTATGTGATTTGAGGGCTCGAGCAAGTCCGTGTCATGTTTTGGGGCAGGTTGGTATAGTTGGACAGGCCCCCCGGACGGATTCCGGGTGTTTAACGGATCAAAGTGGAAGTTGGAGAAGGGCTGAGCTGATGTCATCTGGTGCAACCGCACATGCGAGGCTTTGACCGCAGGTGCAGAGGCGCAGGTGCGGCCTGGGAGTCACAGGTACGAGTGTGGGCTTGGCTTGGCTGGGAACTGCAGGTGCGATGGAAATTCCGCACCTGCGAAGCCGCAAGTGTGGGCAGTGAGGGCGCAAGTGCGATTTGGCTTGGATTGAGGGAAACGGCAGGTGCGGTGGATTTGGTCGCACCTGCGAGATCACAGGTGCGGAGGAAAGACCGGAGGTGCGGACAATGCCTGGGTAGAATGTTTTAAAGATCGGGTTGAGCCATTTCTCTCTCATTTGTCTTTGGGTTGAGACAATTTTTTGAGAGCTTTTCAAGGGGGATTTCACCAAGCATCAAGAGGTAAGTTGTTCTACTTGTTTCTAAGGTTAAATACAAGCTCTTGCATGGATTTTTGAGCATGAAATTAGTAGGAAAAATTGGGAAACATTGAGGAAACCTAGAATATGGAAAATTTAGATTTTTAACCACGAATTGAGCATGAATACTTGAGTAAATTATATAATTGAGTTAGTAAGGCTATGGGTAGAATGTATGGGCCCGAGGGCATTTTGGACATTTCTCCGAGCAGGGTTGGGGAAGCATATAATCTGAATTGGTTGTGAGTATTAGGATGAATTTCCAATGCTTTGTCATTTATGTGGTAGTTTCGGAGCGTTGTGCGTCTGCTGGAGTCATCAGAAGGGATTGGAAGCCGGTGTTGGAATTTCGGAGCGAGGTAAGTCTCCTTTAGAACTTCGTGAGGGGGAATCGTCCCTCTAGGTGAATTAATCAATACATGTTATTATCTTTGGGAGCTACGTACACACGAGGTGACATGAGTCCGTGCATAGTTACTATTATGCCATGTCCGGGTAGCCTAGGACCCACTAGCATGCTTTATGTGTGTACCTGTAACCCTACCTGTAATATTAAACTGCTAATATGACCAAAAATGTAATTGAATGTTTAAAAAAAGAAATCTAGAGTTCATATTGTTAAAGTTCTAAAAGAAAATTGTTTCCGCTGTGAATATATGTGTACCTGGACTGGATTGTATCATGGAGTACTACTAAACTGGAAAATGATTTTCAAAAGTAAAGATTTCAAAACCTATATTTCATGCCTCTTTTAATAAAGACTTTACCATTTACCTGAGAAAAACGGTTTTCTTGATAAAATACGAATTTATTATGTGGATATGTGTAACTTTGGGTGCCTGAGTCGCTTGAGCGATTCACGAGCAGGAAGACCCTATATTTGTGTATGTATTCTTATGAGCACCTGAGTCGCACGTATTATTCGCGAGCAGGCTAGCCGTATTATATTGAGAGATGCACTTCTGGGATGGGCTGGTCGACCCCTCGGTAGTGCACAAAAAAGGTTATTATATTGAGAGCCACACTTTTGGGACGGGCCAATCGATCCTTCGGCAGTGCATAGAGAGATTGAGAGATGCACTTTTGGGATGGGCAGATCGATCTTTCGGTAGTGCATAGATAGATTGAGAGGCGCACCTTTAGGACGGGCCGATCGATCCTTCGACAGTGCATAAAGAGATTCAGAGATGCACTTTTGGGACAGGCCGATCGATCCTTTGGCAGTGCATAGAGAGTTTGAGAGGCGCACTTTTGGGACGGTCCGATCGATCCTTCGGCAGTGCGTAGAGAGGTTGAGAGTTGCGCTTTTGGGATGGGCTGATCGATGACTATCTTATGACCCCGACCGGTTTTCTTACCCTTGTGTGCACATGACTATTTTTTACTATTCTATTGGTACTGGCTTGACATGTATTTGGGAAAAAGGAAAGTGTACATTGTTGTTTATTCTCAGTGGTTACCTGAATTTCTGTACTTGATATGTACTCGTTGCTCACTGTCTTACATGTCTATTGTATTTAATCATATTCAGTCATATGTTGTATTGTCGGACCTTAGTAAGAGTCTAATTTGCCCCCTCATCACTACCTCTTTGAGGTTAGGAGGGCGACTTATTGAGTACACGTTTTTGTACTCATGTTGCACTTGTTGTGCATTTTATTGCACAGGTACTTTCATAGCAATGTGGAGGATTCAGAGACTTAGGCGAGCTGCATCTTCCGGAGGTAATCCACAGCTGACAGACTCACCTTCATACTGTATCTGTTTCATTTTAAATTTCCTTGTCCAGTTGCATTTCAGACAGGCTTTGTAATATTTGTAAAATTCTTAGAAATTGCTCATGTACTTCTGACACCGGGTTCTGGGGATGTGTTGGGATTTATTTCATTAAAATGAATTGATGTGCTGTTGCATTTAAGTTTACTAAAATTTATTTATTTCATTATGAAATGCAAGAAAAGGTAACGATTTCGAAAATGTTAAAACTGGAAGGTTATTTCTATTAATTAATGGTTTGGCTTGCCTGTCCTTGTGTCCAACGCCATCACGACCTTAGGGATTTTGGGTCGTGACAATATTGTGGAAGGAATATTTCTTATTTCTTAATTCTTTATTATTCTAGCAGTTGTGGTTCGTACATGATTATTGTAGTACTTTAGTTGTTTCTTTTATGTTGTTTCTATTATTAACTTCCGGTACTAGTTCTTTCTATTATCTTGTTCTGTATTAGTTATTCTTTATTTTTTTTAATTATCCGTATTAAATTTTAATACTGTCTATTTCATGTCCTGGTAGGTGTCTTGACCTGGCCTCATCACTACTGAGGTTAGGCATGGTACTTACTGAGTACTGTTAGTGTGTACTCATATTATGCTTCTGCACATCTTTTTATGCACATCCAGGTACGTCCGCTTGTGCCGGTCGATAGAGATTTCATGCTAGTTGCTTTTACCGGAGACTTAAAGGTATGTGTGCTCGTCGTCCGCAGGCCTCAGAGTCACCTTCCTTTATTTTCATTGCTGTTGTATTTCCTTTCGCACAGTGATGTAGTAGTACTCTAGTTGCATTCTATAAAGCTTATGACTCAGTTCCAGCAGTTTTGGGGTGTGTATTTGTTAGATTTTGTTTTCATAAGGTTTTATCTGTTATTCAGTCATTTTTAGCAACTTTTTTTTTAATATCTTTTCAGTTGATGTTTTTTGCCAGGCTTACCTAGTCGTAGAGACCAATGTTTTAAAAGGCATTTTGGAGGCGAGCGCTAGATCGAGGCGTACCAAAAATACCACGAGGCGATGGTGTGGGGCGAAAGTCTCAAGAGGCTTACGTCCAGCAATTTGGGGTGTACACCCGTGCGTTCGGGACGTATACTCGTGCGTTTGAGGCACATTATTGTAGTGAGTCGTAATCCCCATAGAATGTTTCAAATTAAAATAAAATTTGTTGAATAAGTCCTTCATATAATACCCAAATTCTCAAAAGTCAGGTTGTAATTAGTCAAAAGTTTGAAAAATGAATTGAAATTTATTAAATTTAAAAGTCAAGACGCTTTCTATTGATCGTAGCCCTAATTTATGATCTTTCCTAATTCTTTATCTTGTCCGCTAGTCTGCTAGTATCTTCCTAAAGCAACGAATATTCAATTTTTTTTGTACAAATACAAAGAAACTCCATTCTCCTTCATAGTAGCAAGTTCAAAGTTCAAATTTCAGGTTAGTCATTATTTTTGTTCTTCTATATAGAAAACATTATTCTTTTCAACTCAAGTTACTAATGCTTGTAAGCAGCGTATAATATATTGTTTTGACTAGTTTCACATATTTGTATTTGTCTTTAAATTTTATGTAATTTTACCTATTTATAAATATTTACAATAATTATATTTAATATTAAAAATTAAATACCCCTGGATTTTGGAGTTCATCAAGTCACCGATAATAACTAGTTTTACCTTCTATCATTTGACCGGCAACTATGGAACGACGATACCGGATATATCCCTTATATATTCAATGTACTTATATTCAATATATTCATTGTTTGGATTCATTGTATCTCTATTTGTATTTTGTGTATTTTACTGTTGTATTCAGTGTGCTTCAGTGTTTATATTTTATTGTTGCATTCAATCTATTCAATGTTTATATTCACTACATTCACTATTTGTATTTACTGTATTTTACAGTTGTATTCAGTGTATTTCGCTATTTGTATTTTACTGCATTCTCTAGTTGTATCCACTGTATTTTATTAGTAACGACCCGACCGGTGATTTTGAGCTCTAGCGCGTCGTTCAACGGTTTGAGGCCATGAGCAGCTTCGTTTCAGGTATTATGACCCGTGAGCGTGGTTGAAATTGAATTTCAGGAAGTTTAGAATTTATTTGGAGAGGAAATTCTCATTTCGAAGCCTTAAGTTGAAGAAGTTGAGTAAGACTGAAATTTTGAGTAAACAACCTCGGAATCAAGATCCGAAGGTTCCAGGAGGTTCGTGTGGGGATTTCGGACTTGGGCGTATTTCCGGATCGAGATTTGGGTCACCCGAGAGCGTTTTGGTGTATATTGTGGAAGTCAGCATTTTTGAAGAAATTGCCTAAGTTTGGCATGAAGCGCATTTAAATGATATTGATGTCCTTTCGGGATTCCTAGTCTGGGGATAGATTCATATGGTGATTTTGGAGTTGGGAGCGCGATCGGAAGTGAATTTGGATGTCTGTAGGTCATTTTGGAGCCATTTGGCTAAAGATAGAAATTTGAAGGTTTTTGGGAAATCCGGTCGGAAGTGGAAGTTTTGATATCTAGGTCGGAATGCGACTCCAGAAGTTGGAGGAGGTCTGTAATGTGGAATATGACTTATTCGCAAAATTTGAGGTCAATCGGGCGTGATTTGATAGGTTTCGGCGTCAGATGTAGAAGCTTAAAATTCTAAGTTCTTAAAGAATTGGATTTGAGTGCGATTTGTGATTTCGGCGTTGTTTGATGTTATTTGAGGGCTCGAGCAAGTACGTGTTATGTTTTGGGACAGGTTGGTATGATTGGACGGGGTCCCGGGGGCCTCGGGTGGATTCCGGGTGGTTAATGGATCAAAGTTGAAGGTTGGAAAAGGTTGGTTTCTGCAGTCATCTGGTGCAACCACACTTGCGAGGAACTGGCCGCAGGTGTGGCCTGGGAGTCGCAGGTGCGAGTTTGGGTTGGCCTGACTGGGAATCGCAAGTGCGACAAAAATTCCGCTCCTGCGAAGCCGCATGTGCGGGAAATAGGGCGCAGGTGCGATTTCGCTGCAGATTTGGGAAGTCGCAGATGCGGGTGAATTGGTCCCACATGCGGTCCCGCAGGTGCGGAAAATGGGCCTGGGCAGATTCTTTTTAAGCGAGAGTTTAGTTCATTGTCTTCACTTTCTTCATGGGATAGGCGATTTTTTAAGAGCTTTTAAGGGGGATTTCACCAAGCTTCAAGAAATAAGTTCTTCTACTTGGTTCTAAGGTCAAATACAAGATATTACATGGATTTTTGAGCATGAAATTGGTAGGAAAATTGTGAAACTTTGAAGAAACCTAGAATTTGGTCAACTGGATTTTTTTCCACGAATTAAGCATGAATATTAGAGTAAATTATATAATTGAGTTAGTAAGCTTATGGGTAGAAGGTATCTTCGAGAATTTCAGATTTTCGGGCACGTGGGCGTGAGGGCGTTTTGGTCATTTTGCTGAGCGGGGTTGGGAAAGTATATAATCTGATATTGGTGTGAGTATTAGGATGAATTTTCACTGCTTTGTCATGTATGTGGTAGTCTTGGGAGCCGGTGTTGGAACTTCGGAGCGAGGTAAGTCTCCTTTCTTACTTCGTGACGGGGAATCGTCCCCCTAGATGAATTAATTCAATACATGTTATTATATTCGGGGGTTACGTATGCACGAGGTGGGAGAGTCCGTGCGTAGCTACTACTTGCCATGTCCCGGTAGCCTAGGACCCACTAGCATGCTTTATATGTGTACATGTAACCCTGCCTGTAATATTAAACTACTAATATGACCAAAAACATAATTGAATGTTTAAAAAGAAACCTAGAGTTCTTATTGTTAACCTTCTAAAAGAAAGTTGTTTTTGCTGTGAATATATTTGTGTATCTGGACTGGTTGTATTATGGAGTGTTACTAAATTGGACAAATGTGTTTCAAAAACGAAGATTTCAAAACCTATATTTCATGTTTCTTTTAATAAAGACTTCACCATTTTCCTGAGAAAAACGGTTTTCTTGATAAAATACGAATTTATTATGTGGATGTGTAACTTTGGGTGCCCGAGTCGCTTGAGTGATTCGCGAGCAGGAAGACCCTGTACTTGTGCATGTATTCTTATGAGCACCTGAGTCGCATGTATGATTCACGAGCATGCTAGCTGTATTATATTGAGAGGTGCACTTTTGGGACGGCCCGGTCGATCCCTTGGCAGTGCACATAGAGTATTATTGTATTGAGAGCCTCACTTTTGGGACAGGCCGATCGATCCTTCGGCAGTGCGTAGAGAGATTGAGAGATGCACTTTTGGGACGGGCCGATCAATCCTTCGGCAGTGCAAAGAGAGATTGAGAGCCGCACTTTTGGGCGGGCTGATCGATCCTTCGGTAGTGCGTGGAGAGGTTGAGAGATGCACTTTTGGGATGGGCCGATCAATCCTTCGGCAGTGCATAGAGAGATTGTCTACCTTGTGACTCCGGCCGGTTGTCTTACTTTTGTATGCGCATGACTATTTGGTACTATTCTATTGGTATTGGCTTGACATGTATTTGGGAAAGAGGAAGTGTACATTGTTTTTTATTCTCAGTGATTACCTGGAATTCTGTACTTGATATGTACTCGTTGCTTACTGTCTTACATGTCTATTGTATTTCATCATATTTTGTCATATGTTATATTGTCGGACCTTAGTAAGAGTCTAATTTTCCATCTCGTAACTACCTCCCTGAGATTAGTTGGGCGACTTACTGAGTACACGTTATTTTTGTACTCATGCTGCACTTACTGTGCATTTTATTGCACAAGTACTCTCATAGCAATTTGAAGGATTAGGAGACTTAGGCTAGTTGCACCATCCGGAGGCGATACGCAACACGAAGAGTCACCCTCATACTATATCCGTGTCATTTTAAATTTCCTTGTTCAGTTGTATGTCGGGCAGACTTTGAATATTTGTAAAATTCTTAGAAATTGCTCATGTACTTGTGACATCGGGTTCTGGGGACGTGTTGAGATTTATTTCATTATACTGAATTGATGTGCTGTCCTATTTAAGTTTACTAAAATTTATTTGTTTGATTATGAGATGCAAGATAAGATAACGAGTTTGAATATGTTAAAACTGGAAGGTTATTTCAATTAATTAATGTTCTGGCTTGCCTGACCGTTTGTCCGGCGCCATCACGACGTTAGGGATTTTGGGTCATGACAACGTGGTATCAGAGTGCTAGGTTCCCGTAGGTCTCACGAGTCATGAGCAAGTCTAGTAGAGTCTTGTGGATCGGTACAGAGATGTCTGTACTTATCTTCGAGAGGCTACGTAGCTGTTAGGAGTATTTCCCTTCTCTATTCTTCATCGTGCGAGTTGATTCCTTTGAGGCTTATGCCTATGTTCATTCCTACTCAATCTTGTGCGTCGCGAAGCGCTTTCTATGGATCAGGAATTTGAGGAATGTGAATGGTGCTACGAATTAAATTCGAGATGCTTCTATGTGTAGATGGTCGTGGTTGTTGTTACGTCCCTGTAAGGTTAATACGTCATTTCAGCTCAGTAGCTGTGATTTTGGATGCCTTAAGGTTGTGCTCAGGTAGTGATGATGGTTGCAATTGATCGTCGCGCTGTGTTGATATGGTAATAGAAAGTTTGCCCGTGTGTTGGGGAAGATAAATGGTTGAAGGGAGATCTTCTCAGAGTATGATTTCGAGAATTCAATGCTTTTGTTCCGGCAGAGGGAAGGCATTTGGATTTTGGATGGTTTAGTTGAAGTTGATAAAGTAGTAAGACTTGGTGTCTTCAATCGAGATGGGGTAT
>ML419901.1:56131-67072 GCA_005239525.1 Nicotiana knightiana | reverse complement strand
GTGTTATTCTGAACATACCAGCTGAGGGCTATGAGGACTACACAAGGCAGAGATGGCCTTGTCTAGATGGGATGGCCTCAGCAATCAACATCACCAGGTTCTTTAGTGATAGTGAGAAGGAGATTGAACCCATGCCGGTTTACAAGAGTGAAATGAAGCCAGAGAACAAGCTACTCTTTGGGTTCATCATCAAGTCTCTACTGCCTAGACAAGAAAGAAAGCACATGGAAAATTATATGGATCTTACCTTGATGGAATTCTTGTACAGGGGAAAGCAAATTAATTGGCGGCTTTCATCATCCAACTCTTTGACAGAGTGGTGAATGGAACCAAAGCACACGCAATTCCTTATAGCTTCATTCTGACAGCAGTGCTTGCACATTTTGGGGTTCCAGTAAAGAAGGCTGAGATGGCTACTGCCAAAGACTATTTTGGGAAGAAAACTTTGCTTACATGTGACTATAATGTCAATGTTCCTGTGGATGAACCTGGTTCATCTAGGAAGCAACCAGTCAACAGCAAAGTTAGAACTCTGGTGTAGGAAAACGAGATTAAGGATATGGAGATCCTTCGTTTGAAGTCTCGTGTGATTGAGGTTGACGATCAGCGGTATGCTCTTAGGGCTGAATTAGCAAAGGAGAAAGAAAAGAACGAGGGTGTTCTTCAGCAGATGCTGTCTCTCCTACAATCCAAGACCACAACCTCCTCTGCACCTTCCCATCCTTAGGCTTTCCAGAGCTTCCATAACCCATCTTTAGACCAGTTATTCAGTTTCAGTTCTTTTTATCTTTTCTTTTTGCTTATGGTTGGTTTGTTTTTGTTTTTCTGTATGGTTGTTGATTATCATTATTAATCAATGAATTTGCTTCTAGTTATTGACTTGTCTCAATTTCTTAGTTAGCTAACATTTATTGGCTTCTTGTGATGATTAATCATGTTTTGCATCTACAGTTGCCTCAATGGCCATGAGTAATAATGAATAAATCTGGTAAGTGTATCATTTTGCAAACTTTTCGATGATGCCAAAAGGGGGAAGATATGTGCTGAATTTGTTTTCAAAATGTTTTTTCAAATTGATATTTATAACCTAATGAACCTGGATTCTCTATGATTAATGCTTAAAACCATACAAAGTGGTTGAAGTGTATATAGGATTAAGCACAGAGTTTGTCATCATCAAAAAGGGGGAATTTGTTGACCCATGTCACTACATAGTTTTGAAGTTTGACAAATGGCTGGCCAGTTAAACCATGTTCATCAGAGCACACATCTTGAACTAAAAAGCTAGCACATGAATAGTATATGCTTAGGAGGTGTTTGTGAATATGAAATATCAATGAACCAAGAGATTGTATCCTAATGAGAAAAGGTTGCAAACTGATGAGATGATTGAAGTCAAAATCAGCAAGAAAAGTAACACAATAAAGGAAGTTGAGTTTGGTACGAATTAGGTTCACCCAGGTAGACTTGAACTAGAATTGGAAGACAAGCTCAACAACTGACTCTATAAATACTTGATGTATTTGTGTTGGAATTCTACACGCACAAAAGCTGAACTGAATCAAAATCTGAAAGCAAAGTTCCTAGAGTTATTTTGCTAGAAGAATCATTGTGCGATGCAAAGGCTACAGTTCAATTAGAAGAACCAGTTCCATCTGATTGATTATTGAGTCTAGTTGATTGTAGTAGGAGTTTTAATATTGTATCTTTCAGCTTTCATAGAAGCAATTGTAATAGTTACGTATTGTTCAAGTTAGAGTTAACTTGAGGTGTGTAGAAATTAGCTAGGGGCTAGTTACTACAAAGGGATTAGAGTTAGTCCTAGGATTACAAAAGAGTTTATTTTGTAAGTCCGTTTGGCTCAGAGTTTTAGTGAAGAGTTTGAGCAAACCCTACTGAGAAGTAGGTCGTGGTTTTTTCACCTTTTGAGCTAGGTATTTTCCACGTAAAAATCTATGTGTTTTTACTTTACTGCTTTTTATTATTCCGCAACAGTAGTAGTTGGAACACCAAGGAGAACCAGGTTCTTCTACTGAGACAACACTCAAAAATTGGGTACCACACAAAGTAGCCTATCTTCTTGTGTGGTATTGACGTCTAAAACATTAGTATCTTTATCATATCTGTGTGTATCTGACAACGGTGGCATTTTCGGACATACTGGATGTAGTCCATTCCATAGTCATCCAAAGGTAACCATCTCGGAGTATCTTCTTTACCAGAACAAAACCGTTCATATGCGGGCCACAGATCCCTGCATGAATCTCTTCTAGAAGGTTGGATGCTTCCTTTGCGTCGACACAACGTAATAATCCCAAATCGCGAGTCCTCCTATATAGGATTCCTCTGCTGTGAAAGAAGTTGTTGTATAGTCTTCTAAGTGTTCGTTTCTGAGTGGGATTCGCAAGCTATGGGTAATCTCCTTTTTCCAAATACTCCTTGATGTCATGAAACCAAGGATTTCCGTCTGTTTCCTCTTTGACATGGGCACAATAAGCTGGCTGATTATGGATATTTACGGGAATAAGATCAATGAATTCTTTTCCGGGTGTTGGATCATTGAGGACAAAGTAGCCAATGCATCGGCGAACTCATTCTGGATTCTGGGGACATGCCAAAATTCTATCTTCGTGAACCTCTTTCTTAATTCCTGTACGTGGTGCAGATACGGCAGCATCTTGGAATTCTTGGTAGCCCACTCTCCTTGTACCTGATGTAACAGCAAATCTGAGTCACCAATCATTAACAGCTCCTGGACGTTCATGTCAATGGCCATGCTGATCCCTAAGATACACGCTTCATACTCTTCCATATTGTTGGTGCTGGGGAATCTGAGTTTGGAAGATACCTGATAATGCTGACCAATTTCTGATATTAGGACTTCTCCAATGCCAATTCCCTTGAAGTTTGTTGCTCCATCGAAGAACATTCTCCAACCGTCATATGATTTTGTAATGTCTTCTCCTATGAATGATACCTCTTCATCAGGAAAATACATTTTCAGAGGTTCGTATTCTCCATCTACAGGGTTCTCAGCAAGATGGTCTGCCAGTGCTTGTCCCTTGACTGCTTTCTGAGTCAGATAGATAATATCGAACTCACTCAGCAGGATTTGCCACTTGGCTAGCTTGCCAGTGGGCATGGGCTTCTGAAAGATGTACTTCAATGGATCCATTCTCGATATGAGATACGTTGTGTAGGCACAGAAGTAAGGCCTCAACTTTTGAGCTACCCAAGTCAAAGCATAACAAGTGCGTTCTAATAGAGAATATCTGGCCTCGTACGGAGTGAACTTCTTGTTGAGATAATAAATGGCTTGCTTCTTTCTTCCTGTTTCATCGTGCTGCCCCAGAACGCAGCCGAAACCTCCATCTAGCACTGCAAGGTAGAGTAACAGAGGTCTACCTGGCTCAGGCGGTACCAAGACTGGTGGTGTTGACATGTATGCCTTGATTTTTTCGAAAGCCTTTTGACAATCATCGGTCCACTTTGTTGCGGCATCCTTCTTGATCATCTTGAAGATCGGTTCACAGATAACTATAGACTGTGCTATGAATCGGCTGATGTAATTAAGTCCCCCCAAGAAACTCATCACATCTTTCTTGTTCCTTGGCGGTGGTAGTTCTTGAATGGCTTTGACCTTTGACGGATCCAATTCTATCCCTCGGCGGCTGATAATGAACCCGAGCAACTTTCCAGCAAGAACCCTGAATGCACACTTCGCGGGGTTCAACTTCAGATTGTATTTCCGCAACCTTTTGAAGAACTTCCTCAAATCTTCTATGTGGTCAGTGGCTTTCCTAGACTTGATGATAACATCATCCACGTATACCTATATCTCCTTGTGAATCATGTTGTGGAAGATAGTGGTCATAGCCCTCATGTAGGTGGCCCATGCATTCTTCAGGCCGAATGGCATCATCTTGTAACTGTTCACTCCTCACGACGTAATGAAATCCGTTTTCTCAGCATCTTCCTCATCCATTCAGATCTGGTGATAACCAGCAAAGCAATCCACGAATGATTGTAGTTCATGCTTGGCGCAATTGTCAATCAGGATATGCATATTTGGCAAAGGGAAGTCATCTTTCGGACTAGCCCGGTTGAGATCCCGGTAGTCGACACAGATTCTGACCTTCCCATCCTTCTTTGGTACTGGCAATTTGTTGGCTAACCATGTCGGGTACTCAACTACCCTGAGAACCTTGGCGTTGATCTACTTGGTGACTTCTTCTTTGATTTTCAAACTCATGTCAGGTTTGAACTTCCTGAGCTTTTGTTTCATCGGTGGACACATTGGATTGATTGGAAATTTGTGAGCTACAATAGACGTACTTAGACCAGTCATGTCGTCGTACGACCAGGCGAATATGTCCTCATACTCCTTTAGAAATTCTTCCTATTCTTTCTTTTTTGACGGTGACAAATGAATGTTGATTCGTGTTTCCTTGATGTTTTTTTAATCTCCCAGGTTGATGATTTCAGTCTCGTCCAGGTTGGACTTAGGTCTGTTCTCAAAATTCTCAACTTCTTTGACAATCTCGTCAGGTATGTCATCTTCTTCTGAATCCACGTCTGTTTGTTGCGTTGTCTCATTGCATGTCACAGTTATCGGTTCATCAAGACAGGTTATAGTAATGCTGTATAGGTAAAGTAATGAGAGAAAAATGATAGCAATAAATATTGATTCATAAGAATAAATTTAAAAATGCTTTTGATAAATTGAACGATTGTTTTGAACATTGAAGATCTTATTGCTAGAATTAAAATGCAAAAAAGGAAATAAAGAAAAACAATGAATAGCGCTCGTTTTAGCCTTGCTACCCCGAGGCTCGTCGGTCTTTGGTTGTCCTGGTAGTCCAGTTCTTGAGGTACGTCCCTCTGCTCACAGCCTATATGGAAGGGCCTTCCTCCCCCTCCTCCTCGAGAATAACACAGCAATCCATATCACTGTCCTCCAAAAATATGTTCCTCATTGCTGCCAGTGCTTCTTCTTCGTCTGATCCATAAATAACATCGGTCTGTTGGAAGGTCTGCTCCAAATGCGGTATTGGTTGCTCCAAAGGGTAATAAGGACCGCGCCATGGTGGCGACCAGTTTTTGAATTCTTCCCAAGTGTATTTGTATCCCAAACCGAAAGTGGTGCCGTGCTTCTTGAGTTTGATAGGTTTGGAGATCCACTGAAGGTTCTTGTCGAGCCCTTTATCTGGCTCGTACCCACGCTAATTCATCGTACTTGCGATTTTGCTATCCTACCATTTGTCTTTGTTGATAGTGTTGACCCATTCAATGTGGTGGTAAGTTTCTCCGCCTGACTTCCTTCTTCCTTCAATCACTAGGATAGTCTAGCGACTGTAAATAGGGTTGCTACCGTCACCATGAATAATCACCTCTTGGTGGTTCCACTCGAACTTCACTGCCTGATGTAGCGTTGATGCTACGGCCCCAGCAGCATGGATCCAGGGTCGTCCCAATAACAGATTGTAGGACGCTGGCAAATCTATCACTTGGAAGTCCACCTCGAACCATGTTGGGCCCACTTGCAGGAATAGGCTGATCTCACTAATGGTGGACCTCTGAGATCCATCGAAGGCTTTCATGTTGATCGCTCCATCCTTTATCTCATGCATCCCTTTACCCAATTTCTTGAGCGTTATCAGCGGATAGATGTTAAGACTAGATCCCCCATCGATCAGGATTCTGGTGATGAAATAGTCTTCACATTGCACAGTGATGTGCAGTGCTTTGTTATGGCCCAACCATTCAGGAGGCAGCTCGTCCTCATGGAAAGTGATATTGTGTCTCTCCAACACTTGGCCCACCATATTAGCCATTTCTCCACTAGTGATGTTGTTTGGCACATAGGATTCATTCAACACCTTCAATAAAGCGTTCTTGTGCGTCTCGGAATTCTGCAGCAAAGAGATGATGGATATTTGTGCTGGTGTTTTGTTCAACTGGTCGATGATCGAATACTCCTTAGCCTGTACTTTCCTCCAAAAGTCGTCCAGACTTGTCTCGATAATGGGAGGCCGATTGGAAGCCTGCCTGCTGGATTCAGCCAGATGTTCAGGGGTATAGACTCTACCAGTTCTTGTCATACCCTGCACTACAACAACTTCTTCAGTCTTGACTTTACCTTTCCTTCTCGCCTCGATTGTATAGTCCCATGGTACAATATTTGTATAGAAGGGTGGCGTGGGTCGACATCGCCACTGGAATTGGTAAAGCTATCTTACTCNACACGAACTCAACTTCAATCGATACTGGTGTCTTTGCAGGTGACGCTGCTTCAAACTCAAGAGGCATGGACATATTTACCTCAACATCCTCAGATGGTTGAATCTGGACTATGATCGGGTTGACAATGACTGCAGGTTTCTTTGGATCATTGCCTTCGGCGATCAACCCGATTGATCCCTCGGGGTCCCAATCATATTCTATTTCAATCAACTGAATGCCTCCATCCTTATAGTCCAGAAGAGGATTGTTGCATACATTTGGAGCGGATTCCTTTGCCACGATGACCTTGTTTTCAATCAGGGATTGTATCTTGTCCTTCAAAGAGTGGCATTCATCGATGGTGTGCCCCTTCATGCCGGAGTGGTATGCACAGGACTTGTTTGGGTTGACCCATTGAGAAGGATTCTCAGGGGTTGCAGTAGGGATGGGGGTGACATAACCAGCATCTTTGAGCTTCTCATACAGATGGTCGATGTAATCAACGATGGTGGTATACTATTTTGGAGGTCTGCGATCAAAATTAGGACGAGGTCTAGGGAAGTATTGACGAGTAGGGGCTGATTGGTAATGAGATGATTGTGAAATGTAAGTGTGGTAGACAAGATCAATTTGTGAGTATTTGGGTGAAGCAGGTTGATATATCGGTGGTGGAGGTGATTGATAAGTTGGTAGTGGAGGTGATTGATAAGTGGGTGGTGGAGCTTGGTATGAGGGTGAGGGTGCTTAGTAATTTGGGGTTGGTTGATATGTGAGTGGAGGTGTTGGGTAAGTTTGGTATTTGAGTGGGGATTTGGTTCTTTGTGCAACCATCACGTCTCCCGCGTCTCTTTTCTTAGACACACCACCAGACTGCAAAGCCTTGTTTGTAGCTTGCAAGGCTTCAAAATTTGTGACCATACCACTCTTGATTCCTTCTTCAATTCTTTCACCTAATTTGATAATGTCGGAGAACTTGTGGTTCTCAATCATCATCAACCGTTCATAGTACTGCGGGTCCTGGGCCTGGACAAAGAACTTGTTCATCTGCTCCTCTTCTAAGGCGGGTCTGACCATGGAAGCTTCGGACCTCCAACGAGTAGCGTACTCGCGAAATGTCTCCGTGGGCTTCTTTTTCAAATTCTGAATTGTTACACCCTATATTTTCGTACGTGAGAGTACATCGTAAGTCAATTGATGTAAGCTCAGAAATAAGATTATATTTGATGGAATATAAAGTAAGTTAATCATGTTACATTGGAGGTTACAAATATTTAAGATCATGAATAACGAGTACCAAGAGGGTTGGAAATCTTAGAAGCTAAACCAATTGAAGAAAATAAGTTTCGTCGAAAGTCGACGAGTTTGGAATGTTATAACATGTACTTTAGGGTGAGACTATGGTTCATTACATGATAAGGAGGTTATTCTATGAGTTAATTTTTATTGCATGATATTTGTGTTCTACATTTTGAAGTCAAGCAAGTTGTGGAACAAAAGTCGGCAAAGGTCTTCACAAGTTACACTCATAATGTGCTTAAAATTAGGTCAAATGTAACTGAGATTTTCTCCCAATATACTTGGAATTATTGGATGATATACAAATAAATTTAATATCTATGAGTCTAGTTTCCAATGCATTAAACCGTTCATCGATACGACGTAGGAGTAGAGAGATGTTTGCAATTTCACAAGACTGCACAAACATTNGTAATGTAGTTTCCAACTCTCTTAACCGTTTGTTCATACGACATCAGGATAAAAAGATATAAGCGTCGGAAGATGGACCAATCTTAGGGTGCCAAGCTAGCACCTCTTTGACTTTTTCAAACTTGATATATATAAACCTTAGGTCGGATTTCTATTCATTATTCAGTATAAAAAGACCAAATAACACCCATAAACATAACCTCAAGCTATCTTCTAGGGGTTTCAAAAAATATTATCATTCCGGGCAAGAAATCGAGAAGCAATAACATCAAAACAATCCCTACGACGTAAGTGTTATTATACCGCCTCTCCTTTTTCATTGTAGCNGACTTGTAGCAGACTGTTTTGTGTTGTTGTTGGGCTGCGTGTTTTACTACTGTTTTGTGGAGTTTTGGAGGAGGAATAGTGTGGATAAACACCATATAGATGTAGGTTTGTGATCTGGTCGTTCGTTGTAACATTTCCGGGTCGTTTGACACGACTACGGTGGTCGTCTTATGTGTGAAGTGATTAGGTTGTGTGTGGACTATTTTGGGAGGCTCAATATGATTATTATTGATGTTATTTGGGCTATTTAGTGATTGTTTTGACTTGTGTGAAGTCATATAAATAGGGGAGGTGTTGTCCATTTCATCGTAAAATACGTTGTGGTCAATACAAAATAGTTATGACGCTTAAACGATAACGATAGTGTCATTTCTCTTATTGTAGATTAAGAAGTTGTGACATTTGCGTAGCTTGAGGTTGGGAAAGTATATACAAGGTATGTGAGGCTCTCTCTTTCCTTCTTTTTCACGACTCCGATTGTACATAATTCAATGAACGAGCTTCTAAAGATACTCTACTCTTAGAAGCTAGCAGTACTTACATTGTTTCCCTTCTTATGGAACAATTGATGTTGAGGTTGCTTCTCTTATTCTTATGTCATCAATGTTGTTGGTACTTCCTGATTCTTATAAGATTCTCAATGAAGAGTTAGCCCTAATGATGTGTACGGAGAATATCGACCTTACGTCACTTCGAAATGTTCAGAATATGATTCCAATGAGTCATGCATGCATTATATATATGTATCTATTTTACTCTATCGAACCGCGTTATAGTCGGCCGGGTATGGCACCTATTTTGCAACCACTGATCAGTTTGGTTTACCGAGTCCTCTTTGAGGTCGGGTATGATATAATGATGATGATGCCCACATAGGCAAATGTTCCATGATGATGATGATTCCCACAGAGGTGGATGTTTAAAAATATTATGTGTATATATGTATCATGCATTTCATGTTAATGTCTCTTAGAAGCACTCAGATGCTACATGTCGTATCTCCTACATCTCTCTTTACATTACTGTTCTTATTTATGCTTTCCTGCCTTACGTACTCAGTACTTTATTCGTACTGACATCCTTTTATTTGTGGACGCTGCATGTCATGCTGCAGGTCCTGATAAACAGGTAGACAAAGCCCTCCCACCACAATAGGCTTTCCAGTTCAGCGGTTATAGGCGAGATCCTTTCTCTGGACTTGTCGTGGTCTTGGTATGCATTTTTGTTATAGATATTATAGGTATGTCAGGGCTCTGTTCCGGCTATGTTGCATTACTTATGCTTATTTAGAGGCTCATAGACAGGTGTCGACTCATGTATAGTTTGGTATGCCTTGTTGGATAACTTTTGTTGTATAGTCTTTTATGGCAGCGTTGTAGCTCGTACCTTTTATGTAGTTTCTTAGCAATCTTTCCATCCTATGTGATGTATGTTCATGATCTATATCTACCATTTATATTGATCTCGTTATCCCTTAAAGATAATAAGAAGGTTAGATAAAATGTACGTTGGTGCTTGGAAAGTATGGCCCGACTGCTAGTCATGATCCTCCAGTTTGGGTCGTGACAAACTTGGTATCAGAGCAGGTCTGTCCTAGGGGTTGTCTATGAGTCGTGTCTAGTAGAGTTTTGTTTATGGGTGTGTTTTGCACCACACTTATAAGCAAGAGGCTACAGGGCATTTAGGACTATTACTCTTTCTTCTTACTCTAGATCGTGTGGTAGAGCTCAATCGTAAACTCAATTTCTTCAATTCTATCTTATTTATAATACAACGATGCATACATCATGAAAGATGGATGGTAAGAGATTGCAATGTGGTTGTGGAAGAGTTGAGTCAGAGGAACTCAAATTTGCATCATGCTTATGATGAGTAAATGTGAGGGCTTCAGCAGATCATGTGTGTACTAAGATGTGTTAGTTTCTTAATAACGAGCTCTAAGGAAAGAATATCTATCTACCCATATGGTAAAAAGAAATAAGAGAATCAGAAGGTAGATACGAGTTTTAGCAAGTAAAAGAAGCAAGATAAAGAATGGTACTAGGTAGATAGTTAATAAAGATTATCAGTATTTATAATTCTGGCAGAGAAATATAAGCATTTTTAGTTACTTTCAACGGTAACAGAGATACCTACAATTGTCCATACCAATCTCATTTATGCCCTATGGGAGCTAACTGAAATAATTTAAGAGAACAATAAGATATCAGGATCCAGCTGGGATTAGAGTAACCGAAAATTGTGGATAGATTGTTATCATTATTTAACATTTTTGAAGGGTAGTGAAGCACATGGTAATAGTTCTCATTTGGAGATAGCCATATGGTCACTCTAGAATAAAACAGTCAGACATGAATACTAGAATATTCAGAAATTTCAGAAGATAGGCACTAGGATCCTAGAAGGGATAAATATTTGCCTTAGTATGACTCCTGCCACTAGTAAAAAAAAGAAAAGAAGAAGAATGTTAGGTGTCCCGAAGAGCCAGTGATATAAAGTAGGGGGAGCTAAATGTGAAAGAACGTCATGTTGAAGTCTTTATAATAGGGCGATAGACAGAGATATTAGCATGAGAATAAGAAGAGAGTAAATGAAACATTATGAGTAAGAGGTGATAAATGAGTGATAGCGGTAAATCAGAATATGGTATAATGATAAAGTCTATAGTCAAGTGAAGGAAAAAAA
>ML419901.1:37951-55684 GCA_005239525.1 Nicotiana knightiana | reverse complement strand
AAAGAACTTTAGTACACCTATAGATGCCCAGAGGGACAGCTTGTCATAGTACAATATATCTTCACCAAGTGAATCATAAAGATAGGTTAAAAGCTAACAAGAAATAAAAAAAGGAGATAAGAGTCGCATTGGCTCACATTCAAGGTGGGAATTGTCTAGGCTTCATGAAAGAAGGTAGAAATAGTTACGACATTGAAAGGAGTTCGACCACAAGTCGTGGTGTGAGAAAGAGGCCTAAAGGGGGGATATTCTAGCCTTTGGATTTATTCACCGAACAACTCCCTAGATGGAAAAGACAATATTAAATTATTCGCTAAGAGTTATTGCTTAAGATATGGAAAAGTTCATTAATTAACATTAGAGGGCGAATATTCCAAAGGGGGGAATGATGTTACACCCCATTTTTTCGTACGTGAGAGTACATCGTAAGTCAATTGATGTAAGCTCAGAAATAAGATTATATTTGATGGAATATAAATTAAGTTAATCATGTTACATTGGAGGTTACAAATATTTAAGATTATAAATAACGAGTACCAAGAGGGTTGGAAAACTTAGAAGCTAAAACAATTGAAGAACATAAGTTTCGTCAAAAGTCGACGAGTTTGGAATGTTATAACATGTACTTTAGGGTGAGACTATGGTTCATTACATGATAAGGAGGTTATTCTATGAGTTAATTTTTATCGTATTATAGTTGTGTTCTACATTTTGAAGTCAAGCAAGTTGTGGAACAAAAGTCGGCAAAGGTCTTCACAAGTTACACTCATAATGTGCTTAAAATTAGGTCAAATGTAACTGAGATTTTCTCCAAATATACTTGGAATTATTGGATTATATACCAACCAAATTTAAGATCTATAAGTCTAGTTTCCAATTCATTAAAACGTTCATCGATACGGCATAGGAGTAGAGAGATATTTGCAGTTTCGTGAGACTGCACATACATCATAAGTGACAAGTAGGTGGATCACTAGAGCTTTTTGAGCAATACATTTCATGTGCTATATGAGGTATTATTGGGACATATAATATACCAAATTGAAGGACTTGGAATTTAGTTTCCAACTCTCTTAACCGTTCATTCATACGAAATCAGGATAGAAAGATATAAGCGTCGGAAGATGGACCAATCCTAGGGTGCCAAGCTAGCACCGCTTTGACTTTTTCAAACTTGATATATATAAACCTTAGGTAGACTTTTTCTTCATTATTCAGCATAAAATTACCATAGAACACCCATAAACATAACCTCAAGCTATCTTCTAGGGTTTCAAAGAAGATTATCATTCCGGGCAAGAAATTGAGAAGCAATAACATCAAAATGATCCCTACGACGTAAGTGTCATTATACCGCCTCTCCTTTTTCTTTGTAGTTAGAGATTTGGAAGGTACTTAATAGTTAAGAAACGTATAATATCTGTATTTAAGTGTTTAAATATCATGGAATGTTGATAAATATGTTTCTTAATAGTTAGAACTCGCGGGACGGTGATCGGAAGCCGTGAGTTCGAGTTATTTGACTTGTAAGGGACTGTTTTGTGTTGTTGTTGGGCTGATTGTTTTACTACTGTTTTATGGAGTTTTGGAGGAGTAATAGTGTGGAGAAACACCATATTGATGTAGGGTTGTGAGCTGGTCGTTCATTGGAACATTTCCGGGCCGTTTGACACGACTACGAAGGTCGTCTTATGTGTGAAGTGATTAGGTTGTGTGTGGAATGTTTTGGGAGGCTCAATATGATTATTATTGATGTTGTTTGGGCTTTTTGGTGATTTTTTTGACTTTTGTGAAGTCATATAAATAGGGTAGGTGCTGTCCGTTTCATCGTAAAATAGGTTGTGGTCGATACATAATAGTTATGGCGCTTAAACGATAACGATAGTGTCGTTTCTCTTATTGTAGATTAAGGAGTTGTGACATTTGCGTAGCTTGAGGTTGGGGAAGTATATACAAGTTATGTGAGGCTATCCCTTTCCTTCTTTTGCACGACTCCGATTGTACACAATGCAATGAACGAGCTTCCAAAGATACTCTACTCTTAGAAGCTAGCAATACTTACATTGTTTCCCTTCTGGAACAATTGATGTTGAGGTTAATTCTATTATTATTATGTTATCAATGTTGTTGGTACTTCCTGATTCTTATAAGATTCTCGATGAAGAGTTAGCCCTAATGATGTGTACGGAGAATATCGACCTTACGTCACTCCGAAATGTTCAGAACATGATTTCAATGAGTCCTGCATGCATTATATATAAATATGTATATATTTTAATCTATCGAGCCGTGCTATAGTCGGCCGAGTATGGCACCTATTGTGCAACCACTGATTAGTTGGGTTTACCGAATCCTCTTTGAAGTCGGGTATGATATGATGATGATGATGATGATGATTCTCACAGAGGCGAATGTTCTATGATGATGATGATGCCCACACAGGCGGATGTTTAAAAAGATTATGTGTATATATTATCATGCATTTCATGTTAATGTCTCTTAGAAGCACTCAGATGCTACAGGTTGTATCTCCTACATCTCTCATTACATTACTGTTCTTATTTATGCTTTCCTGCCTTACGTACTCAGTACTTTATTCGTACTGATGTCCTTTTATTTGTGGACGCTGCATGTCGTGATGCAGGTCCTGATAGACAGGTAGACAAAGCTCCCCCACCACAATAGGCTTTCCAGTTCAGCGGTTATAGGTGAGATCCCTTCTCCGGACTTGCCGTGGTCTTGGTATGTATTTTTTTTATAGATATTATGGGTATTTAGGGGCCCTATTCCGGATATGCTGCATTACTTATGCTCTTTTAGAGGCTCATAGACAGGTGTCGACTCATGTATAGTTGGTATGCCTTGTTGTCTAATTTTTGTTGTATAGTCTTTCATGGCAGCATTGTAGCTTGTACCTTTTATGTAGTTTCTTAGCAATCTTTTCATCCCATGTGATGTATGTTCATGATCCATATCTACCATTTATATTGATCTCGTTATCCCTTAAAGATAATAAGAAGGTTAGATAAAATGTACGTTGGTGCTCGTAAGTATGGCCCGGGTGCTAGTCATGATCCTCCAGTTTGGGTCGTGACATGAATATAGAACACGTCTGGTGCGTTCTCTGTGTTGAACCTGAATCTGTCCATAAAGTCAGATGCCATACTCACCCAATTCGACCATTTCCTGGGATCTTGGATGATGTACCAAGACAATGCATCTTCTTTCAAGCTCCTCATGAACAGCTTCATGCAGATCCTTTCATCCTTCCCTACTCCAACCAGCTTGTCACAATAAGTTCTCAGATGGACCCTTGGATCACCTGTACCATCAAACATTTCAAACTTGGGAGGCTTGTATCCCGCGGGCAGTTCGACATCGGGCTGTATGCAGAGGTCTTCATAGTTCAACCCTTCGACTCCCTTGATTCCCTAGACGCCTTGAACCCGGCTGGTCAGCTTCCTAAGTTCCTCGGCCATGTTCTTGATAAGCAGGTCCTTTTCGTCAGACTCAGGTGTGTATGTGATAGAGGGAGTGGAGTGTGGCATGGTCTCCACGTAGATGTGATTGTTATGGTGGCCTGGAGCATGAGTGTGGAAATGGTCATTTGTGGAGTTCTGAGGTTCTGGGATAAGCAGTGGAGTGTTATTTGGAGTATGGAAGGCATTACATTGTGCTGGAAGAGTTTGGTTCTTTGGTGGGGTGGTGTGATGATGAGTTGCGGGATGATCTTGTTGTTTTGGGATGTTTTGAGGAGGTGTAGGATTCTGGATGTTGACATCTGGGACGTTGAGGGAGAATGACAAGTTTTCCAAATTACGAACTTGATCAAGCTCTTCTTGAAACTTTAACAACTTCCGTTCCAGCTGCGACACAGTTTCATTCTGAATCCGAATACCCTGGCCATCAGTGGCCTCTACCCGTTCGACCACATTCTCATTTTTGTTGTTGCCTGAATCTTCCATTTTCTTTTTTCCTTTATTCTTGCCTTTGGGAGGACTAAGAGGAGGAGAGGGTGGAGGGCCCCTGAATCTTGTAAGATAGGATGATGATGCCAGAGTGCACGAACTAACCTTTGGGGAGGGGAATAAATAAATAAATAAAGAGGAAAACAAAAACAAAAGGTAGCCAAGTCAGTGAGGATTATGAAAAGTATTGCAGTATTTAAACACATAGTGCGGGAATGTAAAGGGCGTTCTAATTTGGGGACCTCTTTTGTGCCCGAGGTAGGCCTAGAGACAAATTGATTTGGAGAACTTAAAATGCTAAATGCCTCATTTTATTGATAAGAAAATAGACGAATCTCAAAACAACACTAAATAAACAGGAAGTAAAGGTCACTAATGGCCATTGGCCTTATTACATTGATAAAGTAAAAGAAAGACATTCCTATCTACTTGGTCCTAGAAGGACCTTCCTCAGACTCGACATTCTTTCTTCCCTCGTACAGTTTCCCCAACTCGTGAAGTCCCAGCAACAGGTATGCTCTGGCTAGATGTCCTCCTTTGGTCCCTTCAGCCTTTTGACAGTCTTCAACCCTTTTGAGAAATTTTTCCTCCAGCTCTACTAAGCCTCGCTCCAAATACCCTAACCTTTTGTTGGTGTTGATAGCCATATATTTCCATTCCTCGGTCAGTTTCTTGCTAGACTCATGTATTTTGTGGTGCTCATCCTCACACTCACAGATCCTTTTGCGCATTTGGTTGTATTTGACTTGTGCCTCGGCCTTTTCATCTATAACCCTGTGGCCTTGAACGAACCCTGGCTCGCTCAGACCACCCCAATTTTCTACCAACCAACCAGGATAGAAAGGGGTACAACCGGCATGATATCTGTCTGGCACGATCGTGTCCTTCTCCATTACAATCTTGTAGTTCCACATGTGCTGGGCTTGGCACTTGTTAGGACTATCATCATTTTGGAAGTCAGCTCGAAGATGGCTCATCTTGTCGGCCCTGGGTATGACTTGCTTCCTACCCGCTTGCCTCATAGCTCGAAAGGGACGTAAGGGCATGTTCCTCTTAGACCAATTAGTATTAGGAACGATGCATCTCTGGAACAGGGGATGTAATTCATTCTCTTTGGATGGTGGAAAGCGATGTGGTCATCCCAAACTCTTCGATGAATTTCTTGTCGGTATTCGCCCTTTTGGAGATGTTCCATGAGCCAAAGCTAAAGTAGTAGATTGCAGCCTTCAAAGTGTCTTGCCCTTCGTTGACACTTTTCCAAGGCTCGATATATGTCTGCAATGATCATGGGCACAATGCTGAAGTTTTTCCCACCAATTCCTTCCATTAGTGTCTTGGTTACCATAGCCAGTCTAGTGTAGATTCTCTCATTCTTTATTGGAAACAAAATCAGACCTAAGAAGCAAAACATGAAGACGAATACTCTACGATGGATGTGTCCCAAGGATGTGACGACAAACTCGTCGTGGTAGGTACGGTATGATTTGTTGTGACCTTACCTTTCGTACAAGTAGTCAAAAGGGATGTATGACTTCTTTAAGCATACTCGTTCTGCATTCTTCTTCAGACCCATCATTTTGAGGAAACATTTGCCTGTGCGGTTCTCAGGCATTAGCAACCCCAGGGTTTCCCATACTAGGCCAGCCAGTCCTCCTATTTCCTCCAGCAAAGGTGTCATTTCAATGTCCCCAAAGCGGAACACGGACCTTTCACAATCCCAGAACAGGGTAGCAACCTCTATTATCATGTTGTTAGGCTGGATTTCTAGGAGAGATGGTAGATTGCCCAAGTATTTCTGACGAGAGTTTTGTCACTAGAATGTAAATCTTCCCACAAAATTAGCAACCTTGGATGGATATTGGAGACCATGCCGAATCTGGGGACTTCATGCCTCATTTTTCTGCAAGGCAAACAAGGTTAGGCCCTTACCCCCACCAAACTCGACTATTTAACATCAACAATTAGCATAAAGCATTTAGTTCTCCAAATAAATGCACAAAACGTGATGATGTCCGTTTGGGTCTAGGGAAACCCAGTGGACTTTTGGATAAGGCAATCTCAAAAAGCTATCATGCGGACCACACTTTAGCCTGGCTAGGTTTGACCATGATTAATAAAACAACATAATGGAGTAAGGTTTCTATGGGGTTTTAGACTGGTACCCTCGAACGGACAACTCAAGGGAGAAAGGCACGGAACCGTCGACTGCACCGCTAATCGACTAGTTTTACCGCAAATAAGCCTTTCCGAATTTAGGGGTAATAATATAGGAAGAGCGCAACCACTCATCAAGCGTTGCTATAGTATTTTGTTTGGCACGAGTGGAGTATAAATGTTGAGCATGATTATGAAATAATAAATAAGAATAAAAACATGTTGTCATGTATTTGCACGTTAGGAAAGCGGTAAATACAATAGTTATGATTTAAAGCGGTTACAAAGAAAAATAAGAAACATGTCAGTTTTGTTTTTTGGAGGGAATAAATATTCGAAAAACAATTAATTGCACATAGAGGGGAAAAAAGGAAAGGGTGCAAAATATAAAACAAAGCATACTCGGGTAAATTCACAAAGCGATTTATAATGGTAAAAGCCTATAATCCCCAGCAAAGTCGTCATGTTGTCGTGCCCCCTCTTTCCTCGCGGAGATCGGGTTTATGACATTCGGTTGAGACAACTCTTTCCTTTTGGGAAGGGGGTTTGTGTTTTTGAGAGTCGCAACCTAATGATTTTTAAAGGTGCGTTAGGACACCAAAGGGGTTCATTTACAACTACGTTGTTAACCAGAGATAGGGTAAGGGCTTGAAATTATCCTAAGGGGAAGGTGTTAGGCACCCCTCAGGATCCACAAGTGTGGTTCCCGGCCAAACAGCTTTTGTGAATTTGTACGGCTTAGCAAACAAATAAATAAAGGCTCAGATAAGAGGGGATTTAAGTCTTAAGCATGCAAATGTTTGAAAATAGTAAAGAAGGTTAGATTTTGAAAGGATTACGATCTAAGAATATAAAGGATAGGGGGAATTCCTAGGTTGTTTGTCATATGGATCACATCAATGCAATACCCGGTGTGACACTCCTCGAAGAGGGGCTACACGTGGTATTAGCGCACCGGTCATCATATCCATATTCTACCCTTTCCCACCCCGTGAAAGTAACTAAATCGAGTGTTGGTCTCGACCTCTATTGCATGTTGTTACCCATCCCTTCCCATCAGTCCCGGAAAAATTTAGACTTCTATCCTATAAGAGAGGTGCTAGGCAGACCCTCAGGTTTTAAAGGTAAAAATTACTAAGGCAAAACATAATAAAACATATAGGACTTCAATTAAAGGGAGCATGTAAAGAAAATAAAAGGCTCAAGTATACCTCCGCACATAGTACACATAAAAAGCATAACTCATACACAGCTAAGGTCCAGATCCAGGTTCAGATCCTAAACATGGTATCTAAGTGATAACACAAAGACAGATTTATTGCATAACTCAGAGAGGAAGTCTTAGTCAGTCTTGCCTACTGGTTTTAAACATGCTGACAGTTGAACACTAATCACATAGGAGAGTTCTGGTTTTATTTCTTTATCCTAAGACAGGATTTCTAAATGAAGTTTCAGAACACGTTTATATGAGCAGAATCACATAATAGCAATTTACTTAATTATTTGTCCTATAGGCAGGATCTCTAAGTGAGGGCAATGAATGATGACATGTTGAAAGGAAAACAACATATATGAGCCTAAGTAGCATGATATCTAATGCATGGCCTGCTTGGCATGTTGTAGCGTAACATGGTTGCTATTGCGCATAGAGTGTAAACCTAGGAAGCATGATTTCTACCCTTGATTACAATACAACATGCATATTACCCACCCCTTTTCACTATCCGACCCCAGAGTTGTTTACAAATATTATTACAGACCATTGGGCACAATTACATAATTGAAATAAGAAAATAAGAAGTTATACTATAGGGAGCCTACTGATAGGCCCAGAATCTCCAGAATGACTCAATGCCATTGATTCACAACCTTTCACATGATATAAGTGTGTCAAAGCTCCCTAAGGATCTCAAGGGATCCCGGGCAGTGCTCACACCCATATTTCAGAGCCAAGATGGAGTAAGTGCAGTGTGGAAGAGCCAGCCTTAATGTGTCAGAGTTCAGAGGGAGCTCATAAGGGTCCCTAAGAAGTCACACATTAAAGGGGCAGAACCTAGACTTCTAAGAGTATGTGAGAGTGCTTGATATAGTTTAGAAAAAAGTTGAATTGAAAAACAGTTTGAAAATGGTTTTGGAGAGTGACATAAAAGTTTGCTTTGGTGAAAACAAGTTTGAAAGAAGGTGAGTAGGACAATCTCAGAATCATAATAGCACACATAAAGACAAACAGGGGAAAGGGGAATTGGGGACAAATAGGTCACATGTGAAAGCACATTTTGCACACTGGTAGACATCAGAGAAAGTATTACAGGACTTAAACAGTCATAGCACATTCTATCACAAAATGTTCATGCCAGGAGCTTAACAGCATTAGATTGAGGGATGCCAAACGGGTTCACACATTAAGTTCAGGGAAGGGGTTCAGGATTACTTAGTAGCTATGGGGTCACGCACACATGCTGATAATGTACTGGGGTTAGGGAGTAAGGCAGAATTGTAACACACAAATAGGAGGAGCAGTAGACATGCTGAAATAAGGGGAAGGGAAATCACATAGACAGAATAGATATGCTAGTTACAGGGTAAACAGTAGAACCACAAGTAGAAGCACAAAAGGAATAAGAGAAAGTGCAATATGAACATAAACATGTTGTTTTGGATGCTGTAAATCAAATAGAAGACATACCAGTCAAGATTGAGAGAATAGAACAATAGTGTGTAGAGAAGTAGAGCAATAGGACAGTAGTGTGCAGAGCAAGAGAGCAGTAGAGCAAGTAGAGCAGTAGAGCAGTAATAAGTTACTCAGTCTTGGCTTTCAGTCGTCTGAGTAGCCAGTAGTCAATAAGAAAGAGCGTGTAGGAAAGTAATAAAGAGAGCAATGAGTATGCTTGTGTCTGTGTGTGTCTGATGTTAATGAAAGAGTAGTGTATTTATAGTTTTTAAAACTAAGTAGAGAATAAGGCAAGAATCATAGTTAGTGATAATTATAGCAATATGTACCAATTAGAATCAAATCACCATAAGCACTTCCTTTAATCAAGGAATTAGACTCAAACAGTAATAGACAGTGGCAAATAAGGAATGAAATCATGTAAGACTGAACATGACATATAAGGAAATAAGCATAAGTATAATGCAAGTATGTCACATGTAATAGAGACTAGATTCAGAATATTATAATTAAGGAAAAACTTGAGAATCAATTTAATAGCCTAGTCGACTGTAGAATAAGGTAAGAAAATATTTCAAGAGGTTAAAATCAATAGAGAATATCGTGCGAGATCAGTAAAGAATCAATCAAAGGGATTCAAGGACTCACAAATAGAAAATAGTACTGATTTAGGAGAAATTAGCATAAATTTATAAGAACAAACGGAATAAGACTCATAATAGGAAAGAATCAGAAACCCTAGCAAGAAAACATAGTCACATAAATCAAAGGATTCACATAGAGCACATAGTCTAAACGATTTGAAGGAATTAACAGAATAAACACAAAGAGCAGAAAATAAAATACATAGCACAGACTGTTCATGATGAACAAACACATATGCATATTATCAAAGACGAACTCAAAATCACATATTAAAACCAAGAAACTTAGGGTTTTAGCAAAATAGGTCTGACAAAAGGGGAAAAGCTCGAGTAAACGTTTAAACATAATAAAATCATAGGATAATACTAAAAGTCAGAAAGAAACCATTTTAAAAAGGGGTTTTAAGAACCCTAGTTCTTGAAAAATAAAGAATCGCTTGAAAAACAAAGGGGTTTTAAGAGAGAACAAGTGAAAAACTCAGAATAAATATAGATCTATCACAGATCTAGGAAGATCGGCAGATCTTAGAACTAGGGTTTCCATAGAAAACCCAAAAGAGAAGAGAGACTTAGATATTACCGGCGTTTGGCGGGAAAATGCAAAGGCCTTACTCAAACGACCATAGGAGGTCGAAAAATATGGCATGAGACCGGAGATGAGAGAGTGTTGCCTCAGGGTCGCTTGAAAACCGTCATCAGTGACACAGACATGAAAGGTGGAGCCGTAGGGTCGAGGAGGGGTGAGAACCCCATAGTTTCCGGCAAGGGAGGTGGCCGGAGAAGGAGAGACAGAGCTCAAAGAGGGGGAAGGTTCTAGAGAGAGTCTTAGAGAGGGAGATAGAGAGACGGGTGAGAAAATGAAATGGGGGAAATGAAAGGGGTGGGGGGTAGTCTTTAGGTCTAATTAAGGTAAGGATTAATCTAGTCCGTTGATCAGAAATGATCAACGGTTCAGATTAAAAAGGGAATTGGGTCGGGTAGGCTTAGAGGTTGGGACTGGCTATTGGGATGGTTTTAATTGGGTTGGGGGTTAAATTGAATTAGGCTAAAATTGAAATTAAAATAGCTACTTGTTAAATACCCACTAAAATAGATAAATAATTAATAAAAAATAGCTAATAATTATATAAATAATAAAAAAATGAAATTGAGGCTAAATAAATGAAATTAAGGTAATTAGCTAATATTAAAATATAAAACGGCTAATTAGTGATTTAAAATGGTATAAATATACAATTAGGCTATAATTATAAAATTACTGTAATTATAATTAAATAATGCCAAATTGGCTAATTTATGAAATAATTAAATCCTAATAGGATTAAAAATGATGTATTGAGCTGGGAAATATTTTGAAATTATTTGTAATATAATTTATGAATAATTATTGAATTTAAAATACTGAATAAATTGGAAAAGAAATTAATAAAATATGGAAAATTATGGAAAAATATCAGTTATTATAAAAAATGATTTTGAAGGCACATATGCAAACTTTAAAATAGTTTGAGGAAAAATTGGGTATCAACACTTACCATTTGTGCCAATGAGTTGCTGCAACATACCCTTGATCTCCACCATGTTGTTGTCTTGCTGCTGATTAGGTGGTTGATTTGTTGCTAGTGTTGTTGTTGATAGCCCTATTATCTCTGATATGGAACCACTTGACCTTGTGGCCGTACACCTCCAGGTTGTGGTATCTTAGGTCTGTACTGATGGTTGGGTGCTGGCCCCCACTGTTGTCCTCCTTTTCTCTGACCTCCAAAATTGTTAACATAATTCATATCTTCTCTGGGACCCTGGTTATCACCTTCTCCACTCCATGAATACACATAAGATTGATTGATGCAAGGGGTACACAGTCCTCCATTTGTTGTATCAACGATATGCAATTGCTTTGTACCCATCTCGTCAATCTTCTTCGTCAGTATACTCATCTGAGTCATGAGAGTGGCTATGTTCTCTGCATGTGAATTATTTGGGTCAAGAAGAACTGAATGCACTATTGGTGTCAGAGTCGTATCTCTCATCATCCATCCTGAATTCTGAGCCATCTTGTCAAGAAGGACTTTGCACTCAGTAAATGTCTTGCTCAGAAAAGCACCCCTAGCCGAAGCGTCCACATTTGCTTTCAAATTGTCTGCTAGCCCCATGTAGAATCTCTGGATGAGCATCTGGTCTGGAATACCCTGGTGAGGACACATCACTAGCATCCCCTTGAATCTTTCCCAAGTTTCCTGCAAGGTCTCAGTGGGCTTCTGCTTGTACTGCAATATCTCGTCAATCTGTCTTGCAGTCTTGTTGGGAGGGTAGAACTTATTCAGGAACTGCTTGACTAATTCCTCCCATGTGGCAATGGAGTGTATTGAGAGTGAATTCAGCCAAATATGAGCTTCCCCAGTCACTGAGAAAGGAAACAATAGCAGCTTGATGGCTTTCGGGGTCACATTTGAGGATCTTCAATGTGTGACCCGGAGAACAATCCCTTATCCTGTAGAAGATGCAGCATATTATTAGTGATCTGAAATGTCTCTGTTCGTATTTGGGGTACAGCAATGGCGGTGGCCAGGTTGTCAGCTGTTGGTTGTGCCAATCATAGAGTGCAGCTTCTGGCACAAGAGGTGCCACCCCTCCATCGTTCGGTACAAGAGGTACCCAGTTGTTTGCGTTGACGTTATCCACGTTTTCCATTTTAAGTTGCGGTAAGTGTTTGTCCTTCTTGTTAGCACAGTTTAATGCTCAGAATGTTTTCTCGGGGTCTGAAAGTCCTTCAAGAAGTTCACCAGTCCTCAAAGAGTTTCTAGGCATACACCTTCTTCACACAAGAATTCAAACGTGAGAATTTCAATGAAATATTATTTAGCACCGTAGAAAATTGAGCTAAACTAATAGTTCTAGTGATACTTCTAAGTTGTAACAAATAACACCGTTAGTTCCCCGGCAACGGCGCCAAAATTTGATCACGCCCAACTGTGCCTTATAAAAGACAAAGAGTTCACTGCAAATATAATCCCGTTTAAAGTCCGGAGTCGAATCCTCAGGGAAGTAACCTACCTATTACAACTCTCAGTGATGTTAATGTAAGCTCAGACACTTTTTCGGGTGCATTATTTTTATCAATAATTGTTTGGATTTATTAACTAAAAGGACTGATATTAAAATTAACAATATTTAATATTAAAGATAAATCAATGGTAGAAATATCTAGGGCAGTGATTTCCCTAATTGCTAAACTAATTCTGACTCTTTTGCTATATTCTCACTGTGTTAATCTAAGAGGATTATGAGCTATGGTTTATTGTAATTATCACTCGATAAACTATAATAATTTACTAGAACATTCTCTCGAACTACTCTAGTTGATACTTATGCAGCTCTAATTTATCCCATCAAAGTTTCGTTATCTCTAACCCCGCTTTTAAATTCAAGTAATGAATCTCTTCAATTACCCAAAAGTGGTGTTGTTCAACAACAATCTAACCTGGTGTTCTTTCTCAAGCAACACCAAGCAATTAGACACGATTAATCAAGGGCCCATTCAATTAATCACCATACAAAGCATAGTTGAACAATCTTAGATTAAACCCATATCAATTATAACAATATTGAGTCAAAATTTCATCTAACAATTGGTTCCATCAACCCTAGACGGATTGTTTAGCTACCCATGCTAAAACACAAAGAAAGCATAAAATAATTCTAATTCCCAAAATAATGACAAAGATGGAGAATAGAAAAACTCTAATTGTAGCTTGATCTTCTCACACTTGTTCTTGCCTAAAAAATTAATCTACAAAAAGCCTAGTCTTTCTTGGACGATTTTATAAGGTTTAAATAGTTAGGCTAATTTCTCCCGTTTTTGCAATTAAGTCCCTGCAGTTTCTGGGCGTTTTTCGGACGACCACAGCAGAACGCGGCGCGACTGCGATGGTTAGCATGAATTCTGCCTTTCATTGTTTTTCCCACCGCGTTCCAGCCGCGGTCGACCGCGATCGCGGTGGGCTCCACTCCATCTGTCTTCGCCTTTTTCTTGATTCTTTTCACTCGGGTTCCTCTTAATTGGCCTTATACTCCCTCGATTTACTCCAAAACGCTCCAAAGTATCTTTCGAACATGGATTATTTCCTGCAAAGCATAAAAACACTATTTAGAGCATTTTTTTTTATCATTTTTGCACTTAAAATAACACTAGAGTATGATACATTAAGAATGTAAAGCTTTTATATAGCCTACTATCAGTCAACTACTAAGGACAAGATATGGTTAGCTGCAATTGAAGATAAAATGGTCAAACCTGAATGGATCAAGGTAAATGGTTCTTATTTATGTCCTATATAATTTAATACAAATTATCTACAATTTGTATACACATTCTGCCCTAATAAAGCTAATTTGTTTTTTTTTCTCATTCAGTTCACCAACATATATGAAGCACCTAAAGAGCTTTTTGTGATGTCTTTGTCTGATAAAGTTGAGTATATAATTGAAGAAGTTGAACATATTTCTGAGGATCCGAAAGTTGCTTCTCCTTCATTGGAACCCAAAGAATCAATTGGAAAAGAGGACAAGAAGTCTATTCTTAGACAAATTAGAAAATTAAAAAAAGGTCTAGAGAAGGTAACATGTATACATAATATTGCATATGTTCTTTAATGTATGTTAAGCCATATTTTGAAGTTAACTCTCCATATTTTTAATATGTAGGTTGATTTAGAGCTTACATCTTTTAGGGAAGATGTCTTTGAAGAACTAGGTAGCCTTCGAGTGCTACTAAATGAGTCAGTCAAGGCTGTATTGCAGGTGATAAACAGTCGAAATGATAATATTGATGCAAAGGTAATATTTGAAATTTATTCATTTAACAAAACTATAAATGTCACCTCTAAAATATATATCCTAACTAATATAAAACTTTCAGTTTGCTGGGAGTTCAACCAAAAATTCTGACCAACCAAAAGACAAGAACAATCAACAATTTCAGTTCACTAACGGAGAACCAGTGCATGCCAGCAGCAGCAAAACAGGTATATACCTCCACTATATCTACAAAATTATATACAAGTTATCTTCAACATATATACAACATATCTACAAAATTTCTTCAAAAAATCTACAATATATTTACATTATCTCTACAATATATATACAATTAAATACAGTATATTTACACAAATCTATAGATTTATGTAGATCTCTGTAATACACCTACGTATCTCCTAAAACTGTCAAGCCACTACTATCCATTATAATTCAAAATCTTTCATGAAACAACAGGCCATGTGAATGAGCTAGAAATTAATGAGAATCTTCCAGCACGTGTTGATTTATATTCCCATTTTGAAGGTGCAGTTAATGAAGAAAATACAGGTATGAAATTGTATTCAGATATTTTGCTTTCTGTTTCAATTTTTTTACCATTCTATTAAGATTATAAATGTAACAGTGAGGGAAGATATGCATGCACAATCTCCAATTCACGGAGTCACAGTAACAGTTCAAAGAGAACAGAAGAATGAGGAAGATGTCAATGTAGGTGAAGAAGCAGAGTATGTGAATGTAGGTGATTCAGAAGACTCCAAAGGTGAGAAGAAGGAGGTTACACTTGATGATTTTGAGCTGACTGATAACCTCTCCCAGTTGGTTAAGTTCGGCGAGCCTAACCAAGATGAAACAACACATGTGCATCAAGGTAGAACAAGGCAGCCTGGAAAGCATGTCCGATCACCATTTCTCCCTTTATACAGTTCTGGTGGCAGCACTTCGGTTGGACCTCAAATTTTTCACCCACCCATTTACTAGTGTTATTGGTCAAGATGTCGATCATGAGTTGTTGGAACAATTCAACAAGTGGTTATACCGAGGTACAGACACAGGTTCAAAGAGGTTAGTTTACATAATTTGACCTTTTGATTCCAGTATTCATCTTTTACATATCCACTTCATTGAACAATTTTATTTTAATTTCTATTTGTTTAAATAGGAGGAAGGCTTCATATTCTATAAAGGATAACCAAATTAAGCCATGGTTTGATCTTGGAGTGGAAAAGGTTGACAAGAAGGAGTGGTTCCATACTTTGGCACACTCCGGACAAGTCCTCAACGACTCGGTAAACTCATACTCAGAATATGTAGTTATTTTGTTGGTTTTTTTTTGTATCTACAACACTGTTATAGTACCATCTCCAGTATATGTGGTTATTGGGTAGATATATTGGAGATATTCTGTATAAATTTTTAGTAACAACCTGAATTGTAGGTATATTATAGATGTTTCGTAGATAATGTTATTGAATGTATAATAACACACAGAATTGTACATATTTTGTATATATATTGTAGATAATTTGTAATCATGATGAAACACAGATGAAATTGTAGTTTTTCTGTGGATATTTTGTAGATAATCTATAATACTGATTTAAAACAAATGTATTTGTAGTTATTTTATAGATTTTTTGTAGATAATTTGTAATAATCAATAGAATAAATGCAATCTGTTTTTGTTGCAGCACATTGATGTTATAATGTATTACTTGAGGAAAAGAGTAAAGTATGGCCCCCACAACAAGATAAGGTTTACTACCACTGATTATATGTTCAAGGCTAGGATTGAACAAATTCATGATAAGTTCCACAATTCTCCGCAAGAAAAGAAGTTTGTTGTTGTCAAACCCCAGGACG
The DNA here is from genome assembly GCA_005239525.1 of Nicotiana knightiana. Taxonomy (NCBI): domain Eukaryota; kingdom Viridiplantae; phylum Streptophyta; class Magnoliopsida; order Solanales; family Solanaceae; genus Nicotiana; species Nicotiana knightiana. The sequence continues at coordinate 39,566 of ML419901.1, read as the reverse complement.
TCATAGCAGAATACATATTAGGGTACAAATTACTCGCAAATATTGCATGGGATCAAGTTGATTATGTGATCATGCCCGTCAACATTGTAGAAAAATTCCACTGGGTGTTGGTTGTTTTTGACATTGCAGATAGGGTACTTTATGCGTATGATTCTATGGTATCTTCACGCAATCACCCTATTGTTGATTCTTGTGTCACCAAGTTTTCTGTTATTATCCCTATTTACTTGTCATGCACCGATTTTTATGGCAAGCGTAAAGACATCAACTTCAAAATACAAAGGAATACATTGAGAAAGTTGTTACCGACCCTCTTGACATTCAATGGATCATCGGAGAGATACCACAGCAAAAAGAAGGATCACTGTAACAAAAATCTTCTTTCTATCTATTTAACATTTTTTTTTGTTCATTGTTTGCTAAATATTGACACTTTTTTTTTTTTTTTGCAGCGACTATGGTGTATATGTTGCTGCCTTTGCAGAGTATGCCAACATTGGAGACCTATCAGTTCCTGCGGATGACCTTTCTGATATTGATCAATATCGTAGACGCTATGGAGCGCTACTGTGGGACTACACTAGAAAGAAGCAGGAGTATGGTGCAATTAGTGAAAGTGAGGTGACATGCAGATTGACAAGGAGAAAAGGTGCACCGGCTGTGAATGAGAAAACACAACTCCATAGGAAGAAGAATTAGTTGCAATGTTTTGTATGAAACATATAGTAAAATTGTTTTGTTGCTGCTTGTTTTGTAGAAAGATGGTAGAGAAGTTTATGAACAATATTGTTGTGTTTTAATTGTAGCAGATTTGCGCTACAATTATTTTAGCCTTTATTTTTTTTTTCTTATCCAGTATAGTAGTTCAAATGGAAACATTCTGTTGATTTTATATTCACTTGTTGAATGTAAACAGTACTTGATCTACATTATTTTAGTATAACTCCTTTCCAACTGAATTATTATCTAGTTATTCTGTCAACTACAGATTATGTATTTATTTTGTAGTTGTTTTGTTATTTTTTTGTAGATAAATTGTAAAAATCATTAACAATACATTCTGTTGATTTTATATTCATTTTTTGAATGTAAACAATCTTGATCTTTATTATTTTAGCATACAAATCCTTTCCAACTGAATTATTATCTAGTTATTCTGTCAACTCCCGATTATGTATTTATTTTGTTATTTTTTTGTAGATAAATTGTAAAAATCATTAACAACTATGTAAAGGATGCTAGAGATGGTAAAAAAGTTGTGTATTATATATATATATATATATATATATATAATACACAACTTTTTTACCATCTCTAGCATCCTTTACATAGTTGTTAATGATTTTTACAATTTATCTACAAAAAAATAACAAAATAAATACATAATCGGGAGTTGACAGAATAACTAGATAATAATTCAGTTGGAAAGGATTTGTATGCTAAAATAATAAAGATCAAGATTGTTTACATTCAAAAAATGAATATAAAATCAACAGAATGTATTGTTAATGATTTTTACAATTTATCTACAAAAAAATAACAAAACAACTACAAAATAAATACATAATCTGTAGTTGACAGAATAACTAGATAATAATTCAGTTGGAAAGGAGTT
>ML419901.1:749-33233 GCA_005239525.1 Nicotiana knightiana | reverse complement strand
CCCCCCCCCCTTCTTTTTTTTTTTTTTTTTGGTTTTAACTGGGTGAATATTTAATAATACTTGATTATTATTTAAAATAATTAATTAAGTCAATTTTTAGATTAAACTAATTAATCTCACACGAGGATTGTCACATGGTAGTTTTTTTTTGATAACTTGGACCGTGCAACACAGACTATTAAATATATAACGACGGTATTTCAATAGGAAGGAAGGAGAATATAATTTGGGGACTGTTTTGGAGACACTGGATAGTTCCCAAATATGATGTCATATGCCTTATATATGGGTGAACCTCACAAATTTATGCAGCAGCCTCCGCCAAATGGCAAAACCTGAACCATGTATCCAGGCCCAGGGGAGTTTATGTTGAAATTTGGAGAGCATTTGGATTGTGTGGTTTGAGAATCATTTATATTCACAACGAATTAGCGGGAACAAATACCAAATTAGGTCCATTATCTGTAACATCAGTTCAATTGTACTTGAGTAGCATCCATGGCTATTCAATGCAATTTTGTTCCATACTTCACCTGCAGACCTAGTAAAGAGATACCCTCATCATCGTTCTCTTCATTTGCCCCTTCCCCTGCAACCCGAAAGGCTCTCTTTTATGTAGATTCTACCAAATTAAAGTTCTCATCAGCTCCCAGGTCTATTTATCTTTTCCTAATTTTTTTTTTTGTATAAATAAATATTTCTACACTGCAATTCTGACAAAGTTAGAAACTTGCTTTATAGGTTGCCCACAGTCATCTCTGCCTTGGTTTCTGACAAGAAAGCTGTAGAGTCTAATTATTCTGGTACCGATATGTTCAGATTGACTTACTTGGAGGTGCATTTTCTATCTTCATTATATTGCTGTATGTAGGAGTATTACTCTTTGCTGCTCTCTTAGAATCATTATTGTAAATTAAAAAAAAAAAAAAAAGAAAAGAAAAAAAAGGCAGCCGGTGCACCAAATTCCCGTACGCAGCCTTACCCAGTATTTCTACAGGAGAATGTTTCCACGGCTCAAACCCGTGACCTCCCGGTCACGTGACAACAACTTTACCGGTTACGCCAAGGCTCCCCTTACTCAGAATCATTATTGTGGTTAAGTTAATTCTATTTGTATGTTTAGGGGAATAGCTGGTTGTGGGAAGTGGGAGGACTGAAACTTCTGGTTGATCCAATCTTGGTGGGTAACTTGGATTTTGGAATTCCTTGGCTGTATGATGCTGCCAAGAAAGTTCTCAAGAATTTCCAGGTCAGTGGATTGGGCCATTTTCCCATTAAATAGCTATATATTGACTATTTATCTACATATATATTACTACTGAAATAATCTGGGATTTTATGGTGTTTGTAGAGCAGCTTGATGACCTTCCAGTGATAGACTGCTTGCTCATTACACAAAGCCTCGATGATCATTGTCATCTCAAGACATTAAAGCCTCTCTCAAAGAAGTTCCCAAACCTGAGAGTTATAGCAACTCCCAATGCCAAAACACTGCTGGATCCTCTCTTCAGCAATGTATGTGATATATTTTTAAGCTTTTCCTAAGGAGAAAAAGTAACATATATTGTACATCTGCTTCTGAGAATGAGAAATCGGGCAACAATTTGGACCATGAAGTTGAGCCTAAGAGCATATAACAAGTCAAACATGTCAGCTATTGACTAGAACTGGTATTTTTAACTTGGACTTAAAGATAGCTGTTGTCAGAAGAATGAGAGTGCCGTAGAATGTTTTCTATATAAAACAACTTGACAGTAAAAGTTATGGCACCTAATGGTCATTTAAGCTTTATTTAAGATAGCAAAACGATTGAGCAAGCTTGCTAGATGAGAGAATGAATACCTACCGAGGTATCAGGAGGAACTTTATGTATAAATGTTTCAGTGCAGCATCTACTAAGGTTGGAAACAAAATGCACTGTAACAGCAATAGTTCCTTTTATGATCTCTAAAATCAATTCTTTGACCCGATAAATTCATGATATGATGGTTAATCAGTTGCTCAAAAAGAGAATTTGAACATTCCATAAATTTTATGATTTTAACAAAAGAATATGGATAGAAGACGCTCTACTCTTAAGTTACTTATCAGTTATTATCTGATGGGTGTTCACCGTTCTTTTCCTTTAGTTACTTCTCATTCTACTGGAACCTAGAAGAGGGAAAAGGGTAGTTGATGATTTTGCAAAATCTTGTGTAACAGATATATGATGTGGATTGTTTTGCTTGTTTGAGATGGTTTTACTCGACACAAATATTTTAGGTTAAAGAAAACCTAAAATCCATTTCTTTGACTTGTGTATTCAAAGAAATCTAGTACTTTTTCCTTGCTGATAGGAAAAAACACAAAATTAATAGGGTGAATAGATGTAAAGAGCAGTTACTCGTGCTTAAGAGCAGTCAAATGTCCCTCTTAAGTTAATCCTTAGTTTGTAAGAATATGAATTATGGTTTTTACATTTTTGTTCATTTATGTTCCAAATATTGGCTCAATTGCTAGCTAATCCTATCAGAGGTGTTGGACACAGTTAGCACTATGAAGTGCAACAGAAAATATTATGCTTCTCTGTGGACAGTATATATCAACAGTAAGCTAAAGTTAGCGTAATATTGTTCCTCCATTGATCAAGAATTTAGATTTCTGGGAAGTATCATGATCATAATTGGATAATGAGATAGTGAGGGGATATTTCTAGTCGAGGTCAGTGAAGAAGGTCTGCGCAGCCTGACAACCGTGATGTTAGAAAACTTATGTAACAAGATATCAAAGAACTATATATTGACACTTAAATTTGAAGACCTCAACATTCATCTTGGCAATCTGCAACCCTCATTTTAGATGGGAAGAAAAACTACTGCTCTTTTCGGCCCACACAGAAGCTGTAATGAATTTCTTATAATCAATTTATTGATCGAGAGACTAAAAATCATCGTGCACTTGTGTAAATTTTTGTTGCTCCATATGATAAATGTCATGTAATCTTTTTTCTGAACAATGAACAAGACTCTTAATGCTGTTTCCTGGAAAGTTACTTTTGCTTCTAAATCTTTAGGTCATCTACTTGGAACCCGGCCAGGATTCTGAGATTGAAGTGAGCAATGGCTTCCAGGTTAATATTAAGGCTACTGCAGGGCCGGTTCTTGGACCTCCTTGGCAGCGACCCGAGAATGGGTAGACTTGATTATGCCATTATCTTTCTTCTCCTTTCCACTCCATGACAATGATAACTTTTACTTAGTTTGCAGTTAACTCTTTGAATAATGTGCTCCAGGTATCTTGTCACTTCTCCAAAAGGTGTCCTTACTCTCTACTACGAGCCCCACTGTGTCTATAACAAGACCTTCTTAGAAAAATACAAGGCAGACATTGTTATTACTCCTGTCATAAAGCAACTTCTACCAAACTTTACATTGGTTTCCGGACAAGAAGATGCAGTTCAACTTGCAAATCTTCTTTCTGCAAAGTATGTAATGTTGAAATCTAAAGCTCAAATCTTCTTTCTGCAAAGTATGTAATGTTGAAATCTAAAGCCAGCTTGTGCTAACACAATTTTTTTTATTAGAGGTGAAGTTGAAAAATTCTCATGTTAAGAGAGGGAAAATCAAAAAATAATGTGTGCCTGAATTTATTTTCTCAGTTTCTCCAATAAACAAAGAAATGCATACAATAATGTTTCTAAGTAAACATCTGACATTCTGCTTTTCTTTATAGGTTTGTTGTGCCGATGAAGAATGGTGACCTCGACAGCAAAGGGTTTCTTGCTAGTATTGTTCAAGCTGAAGGAACAATGGAATCATTCAAGGTACTCTACTATAACTTCAGCATATGCACATTTAGCAGTCTTTTAGCTGCCTTATCCTTTACACATCATTAGAACAATCAAGGGTGGTCTAGTTACAGGGTAGTTGGTAATTTAACTTAGACTGCAGGACTAATATGATAAAGAAATTACGAAAATGATTTTCTTTACTTATTCAACCTTACTTTTTTGTTTGTTTAGTCCTTTCTGCTTTTCTTTATACATAACAAAGATTTTTTTGTAAATATCAGTGAAAAGAAGTCAAAAGTGTGCAGCAAGACCTCCAAAACCAACAAACAGACTGAAAAATAAAATCTCCTGCTGGTGCAGAATTATTGGTTTGCAACTTGCGTAAAAATCATAATAAGAGTCTGGAGGCAAAATAAATACTTCACTTTGAAGGCTGTAATAATCTTTTGCTTAACAATGCCTATTCCATCTTGTCCATTTGCCTGGAACAGATGGTAAGCTGCATTCTGTACAATTGGCCTTGTCAGTTAACCAACATTAAGATCAAAGAAAACTTGAATAAAGTCCCTGAGATGGCATTAGATGATAAAATCAAGGATTTTTATTGCTAGAATACGTTCATTCTGCAATACTGCCGACAAGGATGAATTTAGAGAAGTCTCTATTTTACTGCTGTCTGTTAAATTCAGTTTACTATTCAGTAAAGTCCACTAAGTGCCTACCATGAAGTTATCCCCTTTCTGAATGAATAGTGATAACGGCAATATGTTGTCATGAAATAAGATGTTCATATAGATGTTAGAGCTTTATCACTACACAAAGTTAGTTATAACCTTCCTTGTAGATCCAGATCTTTACACGGATAGTTATATGATTTTGGTTTCAATGGGGTTTACTAATAACTAGCCGCAGTTGGATTAACAGGTCTCCCCTATTTGTGTCCGCATAAAGAAAACTATGCTTTATTGATTCGTTGAACTTTAAAGAATTGTTGTCCATGCAACTTATTGATTAGTTTTCTGAAATTTTGTTTTGTGGCTTGCAACTTGTTTCTTTGTAATGCAGGAACTTTTGTCAAAGGAACTACCAGATGCAAAGGTACTTGAACCTGCTCCCGGAGAACCACTGGATATTTCAATAGCTGTACAGGGACAATAAAACGAGAAATGTTTCTTTGAATATATACAATGCAATACTTACATACCCAACAATACATGAGATTTTTAATTAAGCAAGGCAAGCAAGGCTTAAAGCCCAATGAGAATAGAACAAGATGCTTTGATAGTTTGTCCCTAGAAGGGGATAAATCTAGAGGAATTTTCAGAAACTATTATAGTTAAGTGGCTATTAACGTGCTATAGCTACAATATCAACATTCACTGGTGTAGACTGTATTTATAAATACAATGAGGTAATCCGCCTAAAAAATAGGGATTACAGGTATTTAATAACAGAAAGCGCAATATTGAATTTTATTCAATTTCACTATATTGAATTCGGTTGTATTCAAACAATAAAAAATCAAGAAATAGAGTGTATACCACTATTCAATTCGGCTGTATACACTAATTCAATTCACTTATATTCATTCTTAACTATTATATATTGTGTTTAAATCACCGTATTCAATTCGATTGTATTCAAACAATAAAAAATTACAAAAATAATGATATTTGATTGTATTCAATTCACTATATTCATTCGTAGATGCTTTTACACTAATTTCAATTTATTGTATTTATTTTGGCTGTATTCAAACAACAAAAATTAAAAAAATATAGGGAATTGCAACAAAAAATAACCTTTGAAATCCATAAATGCATATGGCAAAAATGCAATGCATGAGTGTACTTGTACAAAATACAATGTATTTATATCATTGTATGTGACTCAATAGCAAAAAAAAAAAAAAAAAAAGTTCGTCAGAGATGGTGTCTTCCAGCCAAGCAAAATACTGTATATATTGTATTAAAACTAAAAATGAAGATGAACAAAAATGCCGCCCTCAAATCTTCCATCATGCCTCCGACTATTCAAATGATAGATCTGAAACTTGTAGTTTTGAGTAATTGAATACAGTGTATCAAATCTAACATTGTGCCATGGGTAGATTTGAAGTGAAGAGCGAGTACGAAAACAAATCTAGCTCTGGTTACGAATTGAGCTTTTGGAAATCTGAAGCATAGTAGCTGGAGAAGAAGAAAATCTAAGCACACTCGTCAGAAATATGAACAAATATGGCAATAGCGATCGGAGAAGAGGGCGATCTTGCCGAAGAGAGATGGGAAAGGAAGAGAGATTTGATGGAGAAGAGAAAGGTGTGAGGGATCAATTGTATATATTTGTACTTTGCTATAAAATATATAAAAAATGCCTATAAATAATATATTTTTTAAGTATTTTGATTTGTAATAAATATGGTGCATTATTTAGCTATATCATGTAAAATTTCGATAACTCTATACCTTTAGTAAATACTAGCATTGCGTGTACCCAATGTGACGAGTAAAATCAGTTTGAAAATCACAAAAATATTATTAAAAAATATTTCTCGAGTTATAAAATATTAACTTAAGGAAATAGTTAAGTTCCTAAAATATGAATGTTGATTTTATTTAATTAATTTTATAACAAAGAAATATTTGCCTATATAAGTTCTCATATGTCTTATTGAAAATAATTTAATCCCTTCTTGAAAATATAACTTTCTCTTTTATTTAACTTAAATTAGATTTTATGAATCAAAGACAATTTGATTCCTTACTAAAACAAAAACATTTTCTCATTTATTATAGTAGGAATTTTAGGAATATATATTTATACTTTTATTTTAAGTTAGAATTTAGGAATTTTGTATGTTTCTGTTTAGCCTGTAGATCGACTTCTTATCCTTCATAAATAATTTTATATTAGACAGATTAAAATTATACTCAATATATTTCAATTTTATTTAAATTAGAGTTGCTAAATACACTGAAGACAATTTGGTTCCTTTTAGAAAATATAGTTATCTTTCTTATTTATGTTTAGGATACTTTATTTTTCAAAAAACAAATCTGATATTTTGACCCAAAAAAAAAAGAAAAGATTGATGAACATATTTCAAAGAAATCAAATTAACAATAAATTTTTGTTAGGGAATCCTTTGTTACCGTTTGGTTGTCAAAGAGAAAGGTGAAATTGTTCAAAGATTTCTTTTTTTTTGTTTGTTTGTTGAGCAGCAAAGTTTTAGGAAAAAATATCTCACGGCAAAAGTTGGGACAATTTCCTTCTTACCATTTTGAAGGAATTATAGTTGAATCCAAATTCTTAAATATTAGTTTTTTTCTAAATGTTAGAGTATGATTTTTATTTAGGTAAAAAGATCTAAAAAAGTCGAAATGGTATGTTATAGTAAAATTTGAAAGTTTTAAATATAAGGAGTTTTTACATAGTTCAACTAAGGAAAATTTTTATAACAAATATGAGTTTTACTTACCCTTAAAATCGGATAACAATTAAATTTATATGTGATTTTAAGGATATGTGATTTCACACAGTATAAATTAATGAATGCGATAATTAATGTTAATAATTGACTGACAAAATAAAGCAAACCCGTATAAAAATACAATTTGTCCCTCGAGCTAGATCGCCCTCGAACCGGATGAGAATAAGAAATATGAACAGAACTAAAGAGCAAGAGAGTTTAAGAGAGAAAATAGTATTGTATTGCTTTGTTTTGCAAAAATTGATGATTACAAATGATTAGAACCCTCTATGTATAGTAGAGGAATTCTACATATGGTACAACTCTAAATACGGAAGGAAATCTCATGATTGGCTGAATAACCGTTCTTGATTTGATTCGTGCCGAGATTTTCTCCATGATCCTCGACCGGTCGTGGAGATCTCGGCTTTCTGTTAGCAGGCTTTCTTCGGTCTTGCTCAATGCCTAACCCGTTTGGTCTCGATCCTTACTGGTCTCGATCTCGATCGGTGCTTTGAATCCCGAGCTTGGTACCATACCTTCATGTCTCGGTATAACACGGCCTCGGCCCACCATCCTGGTCTTGGCTAATCAATAAAATGGGGTGAGCCCGATTTTGACCGTATACAGATAGTCCCCTAGTTTTTTGGAGTGTAATGACAAGAAACGAATTGAGCCTCCGATCTTTACCTCGATTTGTTATGACGTCGGCACCGTGACGTAAGCAACAGAGGTGACCGAAACGTCCCGTCGGTACAACTCCTTAGGTATTTAATGTGCGTCAGTTGATGGACGATCACTACCATTCTTTGAACCGCCGCCGTGAAACTCATAAATAGGTCCTTTTTCTACTCTTCCAAACTTTACTTTCAATCTCTTCTACTCTAATCTTCAAAGTTCTTTGCATTCCTCAGGCTTTTCATCTTCAAGTTTTTGAGTTCCATTGTTGATCCCTTTTAAACACCAAATATTACCATCTCCATTCTTCCTTGCCCTCAAAACCAAATGGCGAAAACGTCATAGTCTGTGCAACAAAGAAAAAAACCGCCTCCTCATCTTGGCTGGCCGGCAAGAAAGCAACAGTGAAGCCGCGCACTGAGGAGTGTGTTCTCAGAGGGTGTGTTATTATCTATAACTTTAAAATCGATAAAACCTCATCGATCCCCAATCGACGCGAGCCGGTATCGAGATACATATGCTCAATATACGAAAATTTCCTCAAACAAATGAAGAAAGACTGTAACTGGGAAAACAAACAAGTCATGATACGGACCCCAAAGAAGATATCACTACCCCCGTGGAAGGGTTCTTGAGTTACACTTGACCTTTCATGCTGGGTCCCCTCGATCCAGTCATCGTGGCCTTCTGCAGAAAGTACCAAGTAACCCTTGGACAAATCCACCCCTCCATTTGGAGGATTATGATACTGCTTCGTTTCTTCATGAGCAAGACCAACGGGCTTCCTTTCACTCTCAATCATCTGATAAGATTATACAACCCTCGACTTTATCGAGGCGGGCTGATAAAACTTCAACGTCGGGCTACCAAGACACTTATCTCGAGCATAGATGAAGACAAAGATCGAGGTTGGATGGGTCGGTTCGTCCGAGGGAGGACCTTGCACCTGATTCCTGCTCAGATCATGTCGTTCCCCGAGAGATGGAATATGAAACGTAAGTATGATTCTATTATTAGTTTCTATTTTTCATTTTCACTTCTTCATTTTTCCTTATCGAAAGTTTTTCTCAGTGTAGCTGTTTCTTGGATGCCAGGTGTGGTTCCTCACCTCGAGATCTGGGTCAGGAGCCTGGTCACGATATCTACATATGTTGAGCGCGCATGGCGCAATCTGTTAAAGGGTAGGTGGGGAGGCTAAAATCATGGTAAGTCCCGTCCTTGTATTTGATGATTTACTATAATGCCTTTCCGCGCTTACTCAGTTTCCTTTTTTTGCAAGTCTCGAAAAAGATTCCATCATGAGGCCCCAGTCTGGCGAAGAAGAAACCTCACTTCCTGTCCCGAAGCTGGCTAAGGAGAGCAAGAGAAAAGGACCTTGACCTTTGAGGGGCCAGAGCCTAAGAAGAGAGCAGCTCGTAAGCCTAAGAAGAATGTGATCCCCCTGTCCATGGAGTCAGTTCAACTCCTAAGAGAGGTGGAAGAAGAAGAAGAAGAAAAGGAGTATGATTCCGGTCTGGTGGCTCGAGCACGAGCTAATATCGAGGGTCAAAAGGTCACCAGATCGGTCGAAACTGGAAATATTCTGCCTCGATCTGACAGGGTCCAAGAGGGGGATTCAGTTGGAGTCCCTGAGCCGACTGGAGCCGAAGGTGCCTCACCTCGGGATGAGAAGGCGGCAGAAATGGTTGTGGAGGTCGGTCTCGGGGCCTCTCGAGATGGAGCGAACGCCCCAAAAGACCCATTTGGGGCCATAAAAATTAGAGACTCCCCGTCGCTTCCTCCATTCTCCGAGGAAATGATTTCGGAGGCTCGGGACATGAAGACTCCTTACGTAGAAGGATCCCACGGAGGGGAAGATCCTTTCCGTGGTTATTTCGCTGGGGTCGATGATACCGCTGGCCTCAGTGACTTGGAGGTACCGAAGAAGGACTCGGGCCAAACTTCCTCGAGTTTCAGACTGACCAGCCAGTTTCCGTCCCCTAGTGTCAACCCCGGGTGCAAACGAACAATCATTATCTCGATCCCGAAGCATGCATGAGTTCTTGCCGCCCCCATAGGGGTGCCTAGTTATCTTCGGAGTGTGTTCACGGAGGAAGACCGGGCTCTGATGGACGAGGTGGGAGCACCGTGTCTTTTTAACGAGACCCAACAGGCTTTGAATCTTGTAAGACCCAACTCCCATTGTCAATACCAGTTTCTATACTTGTGTTTTTTTCTCTTTTTGCCTAATTCGTTTTCTTCAATTTGTATAGGCTTCAGTGCTTCATCATAAAAATTTCTTTAGGTCTCGAGATGAAGTGTGCCGATATGAGGCCGAAATTCAAGGGCTCACTGAGGAGAAAAATGCCCTTAAGCTTCTTAGTGAGCAAAAAGAAGAGGAAGCAAAGGGCCTCCGAGCTGAGCTAGCTACGACTCAGAAAGAACAAAGAGACCTGGTCGATTAGGTAATAAGAATATTATATGTTTATGACAACGTTTAGGGAGTGACGACTAACAGTTCAATCCCACAGTTTTATTAGAAGCTCGAGATAATCGGGCAACTTCGTGAAGAAGTGGATGCGGAGACCATATCATGGAAGCAAAACATGGACCATCTTGCCTCAGAGAAGGAGGTTGATCGAGCTCAGTTATCCTCGGCTGAAAACCAACTGTAAGGCATGAAAGAGAAGAACTTGTCACAAGCCAAGAAAATTGAGGAGTTCCAAGCCCGGTTGTTCATGGAACTTGCAGTGGCCAAATCTGAGGCTGAGACGGCCAAGGTCGATGCTGAGGCAACCGTGGCTGTCTACCGGTCCGCCGCTGAAGCCGCTCAAGTTTGAGCAAAGGAAGTTGTCGATGTTGCTCAGGTTCGAGCATATTGGGTTGCCGAGCATGCCAAGTGCTACGCTCGAAGGTAGACTCTCGAAGAGATCCACACTCGTGGCTTCGATCTCACCTGCCGAGATAAAAATGAAAAAGAGCTTGAAGCCGAAGCCAAAGCATTGACCTCTTCTGATGATGATGATTCAGGGAGCACGAGTTGGTCCGTGGGCAGAGAAGACCCCGAGGGTGAAGATGTTGCTCCTGGATAAGATTAAGTACTTATAGATCATTTTTGGATTTTTTGTATAGAATTCCGATCAGGCCGCGTTGCCCTTGTAAATAACTTTTGATATATCTAAAGATCTTTTTTCCCTTTCTGTCTTGTCTTGTGAAATTTCACTTCATTTCTGCCATATGAAATTTGTGCTTCATTTATGCCTTATGAAATTGTTATTCATATATTCGAGGTTTAGGCAATTCAACCGAAACCGAACTAGTATAGGTTCTACAATCAAGTGAGTGCTTGCTCGAACTCGAAGTAATGTAACCCTTAGGTTTTATTTGAGCGAGGACAATCTCTCGAACTCAAAGCAAAAAATAGACCTTAGGCTTTTGTATTATGCCGATTTGGCCTTTGTATAATGAATGTTTATGGCTTTTTTCCCCTTTTCGGTTTGAAACATTTTTATCATTTTTATTTGTAAAATTTGTAATGCCTTAGCCTGAAATAAGGGATTATTCGGGAGTTTGAACAATTTTGACTCATTAGAGTTTTCAAGGCTTGATATTATCGAAGCCCTTTATAATTTTGCAGAGGGTATAATTTATGAAAATATTCGAAGGCCTGTTTTATTACGAAATTTGGACGTCTCCGAACCGTATTATTTCGGCCGTAACCTTTTTTATTTGGGACTTTCCTCTTAGGCTTAATTTACCGATTCACTTCGAGCTTGCCCGAAGTGTCAGTTCCCGAGTGGGGTGGCAGTGGCCTATAAAAATCGAGGGTCGCCTTTAAGGTCTAATGATCTCGAAGTTTTAATAATTCGATCTCGTTTGTTTTTCGGACGACAGTCCCCGAGTGTGGTGTTAGTTGTTCAAGCTTCTGTTATGATCGGTCCCTAAGCCTATTTACACAATAGATCAAGAGTATGAAATTGTAAAGCAGAAAATTTTTCTAAGGCATGAGATATCGGCAAGGAAAAAATACTTCTCTTAATAGATGATTATACATGCATACATGTTTGATTTCAGGGCTCAATCAGCCTATATGGGCACGGTTCATTCAACCGTTTGACCCTTACAAAATTTACCTATCGAGAACCCGATGTCACAAAGTAATTTCCTTGCAACAATGTTGACATTCGAGGGTAATGCCCCCCCAGTATTCAAGGTTGAATGTAAAGGAGCCTCGGATGCTGTTGAATTGTTCTAAGTTAGCACAATCAATGGTTTCCTCATTAAAAACCTCGTCGGAAAATCCATTTGGGACAAAATCGGTCTGAGGGGAAAAGAGTACAACGCGTGCTTTCAGACCTAAAGACTTCGTTATGAAGAATCCATCGCAGTTCCTGATCGAACACATGCAATGGTTAGTTTGAAATATAAACAAAAATGGAAGGATCGTACCTTATCAGTAGTATAGTTTCAGGAGTGATGTATTCCAATTGTTCGGTAATTATTCGCCGTTCATCGTGTCGAGCTTGTAGGATCTTTTACCGATGATGTCGAGGACTTGATATGGTCCCTTCTAATTTGGACCCAGTTTTCCTTCATTCGGATTTCGAGTGTTGAGGGTGACTTTTCTTATCACCAAGTCCCCGATTTTAAAATGTCGAAGATTGGTTCTTCGATTGTAGTACCTTTCGATTCGTTGTTTTGGTGCGGTCAATCGAACGATGGAGGCTTCTCATCTTTTGTCCAACAATTCTAGGCTCGTATTCATGGCCTCATGATTTGATTCCTCTGTTGCATATCGGAACCTGAGGCTAGGTTCCCCAACCTTGACCGGGATAAGAGCTTCGGCACCATAAACTAAAGAGAACGGTGTTGCCCCTGTACTCGACTTTGATGTTGTGCGGTACGCCCAAAGAACCTCGAGCAGTATCTCTCTCCACTTTCCTTTGGCGTCAGTCAGTCTCTTCTTAAGATTTTGGATAATGGTTTTGTTGGTCGATTCACTTGTCCGTTCCCACTGGGATGATAAGGTGTCGATAAAATTCTTTTAATCTTGTGATCCTCGAGAAATTTAGTCACTTTGCTGCCGATGAATTGCTTTCCATTATCACACACAATCTCGGCAGGCATCCCGAATTGACATATAATGTGGTCCCAAATGAAGTCTATGACTTCCTTTTCTCTGACTTTCTTGAAATCCTTTGCTTCAACCCACTTAGAAAAATAGACAATCATAAATACAATAAACTGAGCTTTAGCTGGGGCCGAGAGGAAAGGACCGGCGATGTCCATTCCTCATTTCATTAACGGCCAGAGGGATAAGACCGAGTGGAGTTGTTCCTCGGGCTGGTGAATCATTGGCGCATACTTTTGACATTTGTCTCACTTTCGAACGAACTCTTTTGTATCCTTTTCCATATCGACCTAATAGTATCCTGCTCTGATAACTTTGTGAACTAATGATTCGGCACCGAAATGGTTTCCTCAAGTGCCTTCGTGAATCTCCCGTAGAACGTATTCGGTATATCCCGATCCCATAGATATTGCCAGTGGTCCATCGAACATCCTCCTAAACAGTGTTCCATCCTCGTACAAAGTGAATTGTGATGCCTTTGTGTTTCGAGCTCTCGACTCCTTTGGATCTGATGGGAGCTTCATGTTCTTTAGGTATTCTATGTACTTGTTTCTCCTATCCCAGATCAGACTTGTAGAGTTTATTTCGGTGTGGCCTTCTTCGATCACTGATCTTGAGAGTTGTACGACAGTCCCCGAGTTAAGTTCGTCATCTTCGACCGATGACTCCAAGTTTGCAAGAGCGTCGGCCTCGCTGTGCTGTTCTCAAGGTACATGTTGTAAGGTCCATTCTTTAAATCGGTGTAGAGTTACCTATAACTTATCCAAGTATCTCTGCATTCGGTCTTCTCGGACTTCGAAAGTCCTGTTGACTTGGTTTACCATGAGGAAGGAATCACATTTGGCCTCGATGACTCTGCTCCCAAACTTTTAGCCAACTCGAGACGTGCAATCATTGCCTCATACTCGGCCTTATTGTTAGTTAATTTCGGAGTCTTGATAGATTGTCTAATGATATTACCCATGGGTGGTTTTAGAACGATACCCAGCCTGGACCCCTTCACGTTCGAAGCACCATCCGTGAAGCGGGTCCACACCCCCGAAGATGTACCCTATTTTAATAACAGTTCTTTTTACCTTGGGTACGAAGGCTGGCGTAAAGTCGGCCAAGATTTGAGACTTGATGGTCGTTCGGGGTCGATACTCGATATCTTACCCACTGATATAGATGAACCATGTGGCCAATCGACCCGAAAGTTCGGGTTTGTGCAAAATATTACGAAGGGGATAGGTAGTTACAACACATATTGGATGGCATTGGAAATACAATTTTAATTTCCTAGAGGCGCTTATTAAAGCAAGCGCTAATTTTTCTAAGTGTGGATATATGGTTTTGGCCTTTCCTAAGGTCCGACTAATATAGTAAACAGGGAATTGTGTACCTTGTTCTTCTCGAACTATGACTCCACTTACCGCTATTTTCGAGACTGCCAAGTACAAGTAGAGTTGCTCGTCCGCTTTCGGGGTGTGAAGCAATGACGGTCTTGATAGGTATAGTTTTAGTTCCTCCAGGTCATGTTGGCATCTTGGAGTCCATGCAAAGCTACTCTTCTTCTTAAACAGTGAGAAGAATCAGTGGCTCCTATCTGAAGACCTCAAAATAAATCGTCCAAGGGTGGCTATGCGCCCCGTTAACCTTTGCACGACCTTGACATTATCTACGACTGTGATGTCTTCGATGGATTTGATTTTATCAGGGTTGATCTCGATTCCCCGATTTGATACCATGAAACCGAGGAACTTGTCCGAGCCGACCCCGAACGCACATTTCTCCAGGTTGAGCTTCATGTTGTACTTTCTCAGTATATTGAAAGTCTCCTGCAAATGTTTCAAATGGTACTCTTCTCGCAGGGACTTAACTAATATTTCATCAATATAAGCTTCCATTGATTTTCCTATTTGTTCTTCGAACATTCGATTTACTTGGCGTTGATAAGTTACACCAGCATTTTTCAGCCCGAACGACATTATGTTATAACAGGTGCCGTATTTGGTGATGAACGAAGTCTTTTCCTGATCCTACGGGTTCATCTGTATTTGGTTGTACCCGAAGTAGGCGTCGAGAAAGCTGAGAATCTCGTGGACGGCTGTGGCGTCGATCATACGATCAATATTCAGTAAAGGAAAAGAATCCTCAGGGCATGCCTTGTTCAAGTCCTTATAATCTACGCACATTCTAAGTTTATTTCCCTTCTTAGGGACTACCACTACGTTTGCTAACGGTTCGGGATATTTTACTTTCTGAATGGACCCTATTTTTAGAAGTTCGATCACCTCGTCCTTGATGAATGCATGCTTGACCTCGGATGCCTTATTTTTTGATTTACTGGACGGAACATCGGATCCAATCTCAATCGATGAGTAGTGATGTCTGGTGGGATCCCCGTCATATCTAGATGGGACCAAGCAAAGCAATCCATGTTATCTAAAAGGAATTTAATGAATTTTTTCCTTAGCTCGGGGTTTAACCCGGTGCCTAGGTATACCTTTCGTTCGAGTAGGTACTCGATCAGTATGACTTGTTCCAGCTCTTCGACCGTGGATTTTGTGGCATCAGAGTCATCGGGAATTATAAAAGATTGGGGGATCCAATGTTCATCTTCCTCGTCTGTCCCCTACTCCTACGATTGGGTCGAGGTCAGTACTTGTGGTTGCTCTTCCTCTTGTTTTTCCTTCAAATACGATTCCTTTGCTGATGGAGTGCCGGGACCCCTATCACTTCGTCAACTGCGGACATCTCCTTGGTGGCACGTTGCTCTCCGTACACCTTTTTAACTCCCTTCGGTGTCGGGAACTTCAGAACTTGGTGGAGGGTTGAGGGTGCTACCCTCATATTGTGGATCCAAGGTCTTCCGAGCAGGGCGTTGTACCTTATGTCACCCTCGATTACGTGGAACTTTGTTTCTTGGACGGTCCTGGCCACATTTATTAGCAAGAGAATTTCACCTTTGGTTGTTTCACTTGCCATGTTGAAACCATTAAGAACCCAGGCCACAGGCACAATTTGATCTTTTAGGCCGAGCTGCTTTACGACCCTTGATCGGATGATATTGGCTGAGCTACCTGGATCAATCAAAACACATTTAACTTGAAGTTTATTCATAAGAACAGATATTACCAATGCGTCATTGTGGGGTTGTGATATCCCCTCTGCATCCACTTCATTGAAAATCAAGGTCTCCTCTGGTTCGTAGTCCCGAGTTCGCTTTTCCCTCGTGCTGGACACCTTGGTGTCCTTGAATACGGGTCCCTACGAAATATCGACCCCACCGACGATCATGTGAATCACATGTTGTGGTTCTTCTTGTTCGTTCTTCCAGTTTGCATCTTTTTCTATGAAGTGGTTCTTGGCTCGGTCACTCAAGAATTCTCGAAGATGGCCCTCGTTAAATAGAGGGGTTACTTCCTCCTTTACCTGTCTGCAGTCCTCTGTTCTATGTCCATGAGTACCATGGTATTTGCACATTTGATTAAGATTTATCTGGGCCAGATCGGTCTGTAGGGGTCGAGGCCACCTGGTATCTTTTATCCGCCCAATGGCCGATACAATGGTTGACACATCAATGTTGAAGTTGTATTCTGATACCCGTGGTGCTTCTGTGGGCTTGACATTTCAATCGAAACCACTTTTACTCATGAGTCCTTGGGAGCTCTGTCCTTGTTCATTTCTGCGATCACTTCGAACGGGGTTATGTCTAAGACTGTTGTTTCTCCGATCTCCACCATATGGTTGATACCGATCTCTATTCGATTGTGGTTCTCTATCGATGTCTATTTGACTTCTGTCGGTGGGCTTGTTTCGATAAACGGAACCGGAAGGAGTTCCTAAATGATCATCCTCGCCCTTGATTTTTGACTGGTACCGATTATGCACATCGGCCCAGGTCACTACTGGATATTCGATTAAATTCTGCTTTAACTGTCGTGAGGCCACCGAACTTCGTACGTTCAGCCCTTGAGTAACATCCTGGACGACCCAGTAATCCGCGATCGGAGGTAGGTCCATACGTTCCATCTGGAACCGAGATACGAAATCTCTGAGCATTTCGTTGTCTTTCTGCTTCACTTTGAAGAGGTCTGACATCCTAGTCTCGACCTTTATGGCTGCAACGTGTGCTTTGACGAAGGAATCTGCGAGCATGGCGAAGGAATCAATGGAATTGGGCGGAAAATTGTGGTACTATATCATTGCCCCCTTCGATAAATTTTCTCCGAACTTCTTCAGCAGAACGGACTCAATCGCATCGTCCTCCAAATCATTCCCCTTTATGGTGCATGTATAAGAAGTGACATACTCATTGGGGTCGGTGGTTCCATTATATTTGGGAATTTATGGCATGCCGAATTTTTTTGGGATGGATTTAGGAGCTGCACTCGGGGGTGGGGAGGGGGGGAAAGGATTTTGCATGAACTTCTTCAATTCCAAAATCTTCAGAATCGGTGGTGCCTCTCGGAATCTGATCAACTCGGGAGTTATACGTTTCTACCTTTTTGTCATTTGCCTCAATCGTCTTCTCCCCTGATTCGATTTGCTTTGTGAGCTCTTCGAGCATTTTCATAATGGAGGGGTCAGTCCCCGATTCGTTCACGTTTGACCTCTCCGGAACTGGTTCGATCCTGTGAACAACTTCCAGTGAAGGCTCAGGTTCAACTCTACTTGGTGCGCGGTTCTGATTTTGGAGTTGCACTATATCAGCTTGTTAAGCCTGCAACATTTCAAACATTAATCGAAGGCTAGTTCCACCATCTTCGCCGCCCTGTGTATCTTTCCCGGCTGGTCAAACGTCTCTGTGGACGCTATTTTCAGGGTCGACACCCAGATTCGCATATAGGGCGACATGAGAACTGACATCGGCGGGGTCTGCAATTGGTACTCCCTCGAGGCCAACCTGAGGTACTTCGATCCCTAGGGCGGCTATATTGTCTTTTTCCCCATGAAAACCAAGGTCATTGTTGACGTGTGTGGATAGTGTTTAAGAGTTCGACATGCTGATCCTGAAATCAAAAACACTTACGAGAACAAGTGTAAAACAATGTGTGTTATGAGAATTAAACTAAGCAATCACTATTATCCTTAGCCCCACGGCGAGTGCCAAACTATTTACCCTTAAAATCGGATAATAATTAAATTTATAAGTGGTTTTAAAGATATGTGATTTCACCCAGCACAAATTGATGAATACGATAATTAATGTCAATAATTGACTGAGAAATAAAGCAAACCAATATAAAAAATGCGATTTGACCCTCGAGATAGATCGCCCTCGAACCGGCTGAGAATAAGAAATATGAACTAAACTAAAGAGCAAGAGAGTTTAAGAGAGAAAAGAGTACAATATTGCTTTGTTGTGCGAAAATTAGATGATACAAATGATTAGAAGCCCCTTTATATAGTAGATGAATTCTACTTATGGTACAATTCTAAATACCGAAGGAAATCTTATGATTGGTTGAATAACCGTTCTTGATTTGATTCTTGCCAAGATTTCATCCATGATCATCGACCGGTAGCTGATATCTCGGCTTTCTGTTAGCAGGCTATCTTCGGTCTTGCTCGATGCCTATCTCGTTTGGTCTCGATCCTTACTGGTCTCGATCTGTTAAATAATGTGAGGGTAGTTTAGTCTTTTCAGCTAAAGTGGTTAGTAACTAATTAATAGCTGTTAGGAGAATAGTTAGTTACAAATACTCAAATAAGTAGATTATATAAATACATGTACACACTTCATTATACAAAACAACAGAAAAATAATTCTACTGCATAATTCTGTTTTCTCTTCTTTTCTCTCTATGCTCATATTATCTTCTTCATTTTCATCTTCTTCATTTAGCTAAAACACTGCATGAATTACATCATGGTATCAGAGCCATAGAAGCTCAAACTCTTAGCTTTATTTCGATTCTATATCCAGATTTCTACTTCTTTTCTTGTTCATTTTTGTTCTTTCTGGAAAATTAGTTTTACCAAATTCTTGAATCTTTGAGTCGACAAGAAAAATAGTGATTCCAAATGAACAATTGGGCCAAACACTAGGAGATCAAACTACTGGTGATCAAGTGAATCAAAATGTTGGAATTCAAGCAAATCAAGCAACTGGGATTGACTATAATCATCCATTTTTCTTATCCCCGGCTGATGTAAGTGGTATTCAAATAATTTTGTTTCATTTAACTAGAATTGAGAACTATTCCATTTGGTTTAGGTCCATGCGTGTAGCACTGCTAGGGAGAAACAAGTTGGGTATGGTCGAGGGTACATGCAAGAAAGAAAAATTCCCAAAATCTCTGTGAAATCACTGAGAAAGAGTTAATGCAATCGTGTTGTCTTGGATTATGAAAGCAGTGGCAAAGTGACTTCTTGGAGGAATTATGTATGCATCAAGCGCTCAGATGATTTGGGAGGATCTCTCAAAAAGATACAATAAGGTGGATGGGTCAAGAACCTACAATCACAAGGAAATTGCAACTTTGTCACAAGGCAAAACCTCTGTATCAGTCTATTTCTCGAGGTTGAAGAACTTGTGGGAAGAATTTGAGGCTTTAGTGCCAGCATCTGGATGTGACTGTCCAAAATCAAGAGAATTTGTTGTGTACTTGCAGAAGCTGAAGTTATACCAGTTCTTGATGGGATTAAATGATTCATACTCTTAAGCGATGAGCTAAATCTTGATGAGAAGTCCTATTCCCACAGTAAATCAAGCATAGGCATTAATTGTAAGCGATGAGGGACAAAAATCTGTTGTTGCAACCTCGGGAATTTTGGGGTCTAATCCTACAAGTCAGATGGGAAACTATGAAGTTGTTATGTACTCAAAAACTGGAGACAATCAGAATCACAATCAGAGGTTTAGAATAAATTATAATGTATACTGTGATTTTTATAAAATGAAATAATAAAGAAAATTGCTATAAGATTGTGTGATATCCTGCAGATTTCAAGAACAAAAGAAGAGGAAATACTGGTGCAAATGCAGCCTACAATGTGAATCTAATGCCAGAAATTGATCACTCTAATGATCATCAACCACCACCTGTATTCAATTATGGACAAAATAAAAACGTGCAAGATCATGTGAAAACTAAGGGTAGTGCTCAAGCTCAAGGCCCTAAACTGAATATGGAGAACTCAGGACTTGAAAACTATGTTCTCACAAAAACACAGTATGAACAGATTCTTCTAATGCTGAACAAAACAAGTGTACCAAGTTCAACTTCAGCAGCTAATGTGGCAGGTACTGATACAATTTTATTAGTGTATAATTGTCTTAGTCAGTGGATTATAGATACAGGAGCAACAAATCATATGGTGGCTGACAAAAAATTACTTGATGAGAGAACAATAATTGAAATAAGCAATTCAAAGAAATTATTGTTACCAAATGGAGATATTACAATTGTTACTCATACGGGAACAAGTTCTATATTAGAGAATAGCACAATAACAAATGTGTTTTACGTTCCTCAATTCAAGTATAATATGTTGTCAGTTTCTAAGCTAACCAAAGAGTTGCAATGCTCAGTAATATTTTTTCCTGATTTTTGTGTGTTTTAGGAACTCTTCACTGGGAAGGTGAAGGGGATTGGTAAAGAGGATGGTGGATTATACATTCTATACACTAATACAACTGAAAGGAATAGAATGATTGCTTTGACTGCAAGAGGAAAAGATACAAATAATGTTGAACAATCATATGTGATACTCTGGCACAGAAGATGTGGTCATGTGTCCACCCAGATTCTTAAGAAAATACTACATATAGATACTGATACTATCAGGAATAGAATAAATAAATGCACAATATGTCCTTGTCCCAAACAGACTAGATTACCATTTCCTACAAGCAGTATTCAGAGTAGTAAATGTTTTGATCTAATACATGTAGACTTGTGGGTGCCTTGTAGAGTCGCTACATTGGATGGAAACAAGTATTTTTTGACTATTGTAGATGATTTTTAAAGAATGACTTGGATATTTCTACTAAAGAAAAAATCCGATGCATGTGTTTCAATTCAACATTTTTCCAAATATGTTAGAACTCAGTATGATGCAATAGTAAAGACAATAAGAACTGACAATGGTTCAGAGTTGGTGAATACTGAGTGTGAACAAGTTTTCAAATATTGGAAATTATACACCAAAAAACTTGTGTATATACTCCTCAGCATAATGGGGTAGCTGAGAGGAAACACAGACACATATTGGAAGCTACAAGAGCTATCACATTTCAAGCTCAAATACCTATTAAATTCTGGAGTCATTGTATATTTGTTGTTGTCTACCTAATAAACAGAATGCCCAGTGCTTCCATTTGCAGCATATCTCCCTTTGAAAGGCACATAAAAGAAAGCCCTCTCTAATGCATCTTAGAATACTAGGATGTCTATGCTTTGCTGAAATTGTACAAGAGCATGACAAGATAATGCCTAGATCCAAGTTATCCAGACGCATGGAGTATTCAGAAGTACAAAAAGGGTATATCTTATATGATCCTACTACTAAGGCATTCTTCACAATTAGAAATGTCATATTTAGAGAAAATATGTTTCCTTTCACAAAGAAGGACAAAAATTCTGAACAAGTATTTGTTGATACAACAACAGACTTGGGAATGTTATATGATTCTAAAATATTGTTTTAGAATAGAACAGCAACTACAACTACCAATGAAGGTGACAACACAGAACATAATGGAACAAATATGCAGCATAACACAGAAGAAAACTATACAGATGTAGTTACAGAACATGCAGACATATAGTTCTATTCAGAGCCTACACAGTCTGATTATAATACATCACAAATGTCATCTGCCACTACTGAGATGCAGAATCAACCATTGGCTGAGATTAGAAGAAAATCCTGTAGATATAAACATCCCCCAGCCTGGATGAAAGATTTTGTATCTCTCAATATTCATCAGAATATACCTTATGCTCTAAATAAGTATATCAGCTATGATCATCTCTCCTCTAAATATCAGTCCTATCTAGCTACAACTTCATCAGTCATTGAACCAAATAACTACTCTGAATCTATCTTAGATCCTAGATGGATACAAGCCATGGATGAAGAGATACAATCTCTTGAGAATAACCATACATGGGACATTGTAACTCTACCAGAAGGCAAGAAGCCCATAGGATGCAAATGGATTTACAAAATCAAATATAAATCTACAGGAGAAATTGAAAGGTTCAAAGCTAGATTAGTAGTCAAAGGCTATAGTCAAAAAGAGGGAATTTATTATTAAAAAATATTTTCACCTGTGGTGTTAGCAGCTTCAAGGAAGTGACATATACATCAAATGGATGTATATAATGTTCTTTTATAGGGGGGTCTATTTGATGAGATTTATATGGATCTACCACAGGGATTTAAAAGTCAGGGGAAGAACAATGTGTGTAGACTTGTCAAATCCCTGTATGGGCTCAAACAATCACCTAGACAATGGAATGTAAAACTGTGTGAAGCATTGCTGAGGTTCAACTTTAAACAAAGCCAGTATAATCACTTCCTGTTCGTCTGAAAAACAGCTGAAGTTACTACTATAATTCTAGTATATGTAGATAATATGTTAATCACAGGTGACAGTCTACATTTGATTAAGGAAACAAAGAATCTACTACAAAATGCTTTCAAAATGAAAGATCTGGGGGGGCTCAAATACTTCTTAGGGATTGAGTTTGTTAGATCTAATAAAGGAATAACTATGCATCAAAGAAAATATGCTTTGGAATTGATTTCAGAAGTTGGATTAGCTGCAGCCAGACCAGCAATAACTCCAATTGATGTCAATATCAAATTATCCTCTAAACAGTATGATGATTACATTGGTAAGGCATAATGCTCAAGAAATAAAGATAGGGTAGTTGATCAAACTTCCTATCAAAGACTAATAGGAAAACTACTATACTTAACTGTAACAAGGCCAGATATAAAATTTGGAGTTCAAACTCTTAATCAATTTCTTCAACAGCCTAAAAGGTCTCACATGGAAGCTGCCTTAAGGATAGTAAGGTATGTAAAAAATCAGCCAAGGCAAGGGATTTTATTATCAAGTTCTCATAACAACACAATCACAGCTTTTTGTGATGCAGATTGGGCTGCATGTCCTCTGACCAAAAATCAGTTACAGGTTTTTTAATTAAACTTGGTGATTCATTAGTCTCATGAAAATCCAAGAAACAGACTATTGTATCTCGAAGTTCTGCAGAAGCAGAATACAAAAGCTTAGCCACAACAGTAGTTGAACTCATTTGGTTATATGGTTTACTAATAGAAGTTGATACAAAGATACAGTTACCCATCAATATCTATAGTGACAGTAAAGCAGCAACACAAATAGCTGCAAACACAGTCTACCATGAGAGAACTAAGCATATTGAAATTGATTGTCATTTTGTGAGAGCAAGAATTCAACAAGAACTTGTCGTCACAAAGTATATTTCAACAACAGATCAACCTGCTGATATTCTTACAAAGGGTTTAACCAAAGTTCAGCATGAATATTTGAAATCCAAACTAGGTGTGATCAACATTTTTTCACCACCTAGTTTGAGGGAGAGTGTTAAATAACGTGAGGGTAGTTTAGTCTTTTCACCTAAAGTAGTTAGTAACTAATTAATAGTTGTTAAGAGATTAGTTAGTTAGTTACAAATACTCAAATAAGTAGATTATATAAATACATGTACACACTTCATTATACAAAACAACATAATTCTGTTTTCTCTTCTTTCCTCTCTATGCTCATGTTATCTTCTTCATTTCCATCTTCTTCATTTAGCTAAAACACTGCATGAATTACATCATGATCTCAATCGGTGCTTTAAATCCCGAGCTTGGTATCGCACCTTCATGTCTCGGTATAACACGGGGCCGATCTCCTCGGTCCACCATTCTGATCTCGACTAATCAACAAAATCAGGTGAGCCCGGTTTTGACCGTATAAAAGTTTATCTCAAACTAAGTCGGGGTCAGCATTTATAATCCTTTCGCTCCATTCGAACATGTTGATTCCAGTTGTCAATAATTTGTTAGTTAAGACAACTTTAGGTTTCGTAACAATGGAATTTTTTCTACATTTTATACTGACAGGGACCACTCTAAACAAACTAAATGACTCCTGGAATGAAAGATTAATAGTGGAGCTGCC
This sequence comes from Nicotiana knightiana, assembly GCA_005239525.1. NCBI lineage: Eukaryota > Viridiplantae > Streptophyta > Magnoliopsida > Solanales > Solanaceae > Nicotiana > Nicotiana knightiana. The sequence continues at coordinate 9,055 of ML419901.1, read as the reverse complement.
TTATTGGACTATAAGCCTGGTCTAAATGGTCAACAAGAAAGTTTGAATTGTTTCGTTGTTTATGGTTATTACTACTACTTATTATGCTCTTGTATTTGCTTCAGGTGGAAGCAAAATTTATTGTGTCAACAACGCTGTATCCACTCTACCTATTAATATTGAGGATGGTGCTAGAAGCGAGGTGGAGATAGAACAAGCTTTAGAGGTATATTTGTTTCTCCATGAATTGGTTCATTGTTTTAATGAAATTTTAACATTGGAATGTATTGACCATATATTGCTGGGAGAAGTCATCAGTATTTAGCAATTAAGATTATTGAATTGTAATGTTAAGATTAAATTGGTTGTTTCCTAAAGTAATCATTGAATTGTAATGTTAAGATTATCCATCTGCGTGCACTTTGTTACTTGGCATGCCTATTGAGTTCAGAAGGTTGACAACATAGCAGCTGCCAAGGTACAGAGTTAGTGAAATTGTATCTGAGAGGAGTTGAGCATTGTCCAAATACAACTCCCTTTGATCTCTTCTCACGAACACAATAGATATTTTTAAGTTCAAAGGGCTCCCATTTTCCATGCAAGCATCTTAAAATTATTGTGATTAGTTGTGTGTGTTGCTTATAACCTTATCGATCAGTCATGTATCTCCATAAAGAAAACCTGGGCAACTCGTCGCGGAGAAGTATTTACTAACTCCTCTACCCAACCATAAGAACTCCTTTCTTCCCATTCAACCTTTTCTTTCTTGCTTCGGTACTTATTAATCTATGGTGGTGTGGTTAATTCTGAGCTCATCTTCTGTACCTTTTTCTTGTTTCTTCAGCTATGGAACTGAGTTCTATATACTATCCACAGGCTGCTCGTCCAGTCTGTATCGTGCCTTGACATGACAATCCATCTAGCAGTAATTCTGTTGATGCCTTTATCAGAGGTATTTAAAGTTACGAGATTCTTAATACTGTGACCATATTGAATTTTTTTCTTTGATGTTGTAAGATGTGACTTCATTAAAATTTTAAATGCACAAGTAGCTGCCAAATATCTTGTGAGTTGCCGTTCATGCTTGCTATAGAAAGTTACCTATAATTGTCTTTTAAGAGAGCTGATAGTCTTTGCACTATGGTGTATAAAACCTAAAAAAAATTTCTCAATGTTGAATGTAAATTTTTCGTTGCAGCCATTTTTGTTGTACATCTGTTAGTCACAATCTGTGCTTCACTGCTTACGATAATCTACAAACAATCAGGGTTATATGTTCTAGCACTATGTTCTGAAGGTCCTCTTGTAACTCTTTATCTTTTTATTTTTTCTTTCGGAAAATGATGAACCCAGAAATAGCAGATAGCAATGAAATCTGATAAGTTGAAGACAGCAACTGCAGTCTTTTATGCTCATGTTTACAGTTCCGAAACTGGAATAATGAATATTCTTTTTCTTTTTTTTTTGACATTTGAAATCCTTTTTATTACAATTCTATATTTTGATTCTTTATCATATATATTTCTCATTCTATATTTATTTCAAATTCTAATTGTTTAAAGGAATGATTAGTTATAACTAATGAGATATTCCTCCGCTTTCTCAACCGTTCAAATATTCCAAATTGAAGAGAAATATAAAGATGGTCGTAAAATTATTTCTATCCCTCGTTATTTCTGATCTCAATGAAAAGAAATTGAATTGAAATACTGTACAAGCAATTAAATAATAGTCGGACAAATATGTGGAAAACAAAATTTAAACCGTGAGACATTACAAAATTGAAAGCTTCAGACGCTGAAGTTCAGAGATTAGCGACGTTATCTTCTGTTCAATGGTCGTATCACTCCTACCTGAGATATCAAATAAATATTGAACCAATTGAATAATTCAAACTGAAACGATGACTGATTTTAAAATTTCTACGTCTGGTAGTTTATTCAAAATTTACAAATCAGAGTAAACATTGTTAGGTCAAAACACCAAGGGTAAATCGGGAATAATTAGATGCCTTTCACTTCAAAATTACAGCAATTAATTTCACCATGTGTAGACTATTTGCCACATCTCTAACTACACCACAAGTGAAACACACAGATGACATCTAATTCTAGTAATCGGTACCCTGCCTGCTTGTTTATTTCAAATGATGAAATTTCTTATCCATATAGACATCATTGCCAATGACGCAATTAAGCCCATTAAGTCTATGACAATAATTGTCATCATTATGAGCTATCCAAAACTTAAAAAGAGTTGACAAGAAGTCATACATTTAACCACAGGCCAACACTAGCTAGGTCCTACTTGAATAGAGAGAACAGATATGGGCAACCTCAAGGCCATTATTTAGCCTGGGGGTGAGATGCAATGAAATCAACAGCTAGATTAATGGAGCTGATCTTGTCAGCTTCATTGTCAGGAATCTCGAATGCAAACTCTTCTTCAAGGGCCATCACTATTTCCACTGTGTCTAAACTATCTAAGCCAAGGTCACTCTGGAAGTGAGCATTTGGAGTAACCTGCAGGTGTAAATAACATTTTGTAAGTGTTATAGTATAGAGAATGTTAACACCTAAAATAATCTGCGCGCAACTGAAACCACTCCCAAGATTAACTAGGATAAAATAAAAAAGTACACCATGAAATGGTTGTGTTATAGTAGCATATAATGAGCAAATTGAGATATACAACTTCAATCCTAAGCATGAGTAAATCAAAGGGGTACAGAATGTAATGTCAACATCTGTCCTATAACTACTGAATCAACCAAAATGTCAACAAATTCATTACAAGGGTGAACAGAAATGGGTAAGATCCTGTTCTAAGCAGAAAAAGAAGAAATGCCGTAATGATTTTCACTTCCTTACTGTTCTCTTAGTGGAATATGTACTAACACTTCTTGTTTTCGCATTACAAGCTCTGAGTAACTGAAATGGGAAATTTTTTTCCAATTTGTGAGAAAACATAATCGGAAACCATTCTGCAACAAGGTGAATCAGAATACTTCCAAATAAATTCAGCACATATGAGATGTCCCTGTGGCATCTCTGATAGATATCTTGGCAAAGGTATACATCCTAGAATCCCAGGTAAATGATGTTAAAAACTACCAAAACATTACATAGCATGCCACCAAAAAGGTTACACAAAGTCTTTTCCAATTCATATACTACAAAGTGCTGCACTTCAGGCTAATATAAAGACACGACTCTTTTACCAGGTGTTCTCCATCTTACAAGTACTGAGAAATTCGATGCTATTCCCTCGACAAGCCAGCAAACAAAGCTTTTTGGTTGTTCTCTCCTTCACCGCCCTTCTTCTAATTGCAAAGAGCTAGGAGACAAACTACTAGATTGTACACATGAAAAGAGTTCAAATATGGGATGGAGGAATGAGCGTTGCTTCGACTCTGGCAAGTTCGGGAATTTGGGCACAGCACTTATGGTGGGATGAAGGAAGATGCATCTTCAAATCTCAAGGTTTATACCTAAAATTAGTGTTCAAATTGTAGAAAATGGGCATGCTGGAAATTGAGGCATCATAGAATTTCTCTCACTTCTCTAACATATCATCAGCATTTCAGCTCTCTCTGCTACATTCCTTACATAATTTTGACTTAATTCCATTTTCTCCTCCTTTCTTCATAAATTACGTTACTGCTCCTACTTCCTCGCCTGCCGTAACACTAATTTATATGTAAAACCTACTAAAATCTCAATAAATATTTTTTTTTGAGAATGAAAAAAAAAAAAATATATATATATATATATATTGAGATTTTAGTAGGTTTTACATATACTAGATCTCAATAAATATTAGATCTGAATACATAATTTTAACAATATAATGAGTTCAGTGCAAGGTTGAACCCATTAAGTTAAAATTCCAGATACTCCTCACACAGTCACCGACGATGTAAAAATCATCATATTGCCGATGTATATAACTTAAATCTAAATAATTGTAAGTAACCTTTTATAATAGGTTAAATACACTGACGGCGTAAAAATATCATAAAGCGGATCCATGATTTAAACTCTATGGTTCAACCTTTAAGCTTCTTAGCATTGAACTCATTATATTTTTAAGTTTATGGGTTATATATATCATCTGTTTAGTAGATTATTATACATAAATTTATACTCACGTCGTAAGTTATGGGTTATAATGCTACATCCGCCCCTACTGTCAGTGTATATAACTAAAATTCCTACACAATTTATACACAAATTACCGTATCCATAAATCTCACATTTATACAAGTAATAACTAAACGACTAACGAGGTAAACATGCTAGAACTTAAGGGACTAACATTTAAAAAACAAAAAGAGAAATGTTGAGGGAGAACCTTGGAAGGGTCGAGTTTGGGGAAGTTCTTGACACAGTTAATGACACGATCGGCGACTTCAGATTTGTCGAGAAATGAGCCCCTAACCTCCTCCGAGAAGTGACGTTTGAACAGCTGAGTGAATGAGCCTCCGATGAATCTAGGGTTTTGGAGTTGTGGTAAACGAGCTTCCACTCTCATGTACTTCAACAATGCGTTCCTCGCCGCCATTGAAATTGAAGTTTATCGAAATGTTAAAGAGTTTTCAAGGGCAAAGGGCACAAAGAGCTGTCAAGAACCGGTTTTGGAAATGGAATTTTGGGGTTGGCAATTAGGCGTTAGATTGCAACTCTACCCTAATTTTATGTTTTGGTCCAAATGTAAAAAACTTTTTAATCTTCTAATAATAATAAACTTTCAATCTAATAAAAGTACTTACTTTTTGACCTAATATTTTATATTAACATCTCTATTTATTGCATTTAGAAAATATATTTTTTGGTCTGATAATTGTATGACTCGTTACAAATATTTTCTTAGAAGATTTATCAAATAATGTACAAAAAAGGGTCAAATATATCCTATACTATCTAAAATAGTTTAAATATATCTGTTGTTATACTATTTGTTCAATTAACTCCCAACCATTATACTATTTGCAGTGATGCCCTCCTTTAGACAGAGTGCCACGTGGCAGCTCAGGAACAAAAAGACTCACCTCCGATTGTAAATACCCGACTCTAATAAAAAAATCCACCCATTATCTTACATATTACCCGACTCAGTTCCCCTACTTAAAGATAAACCTCTATTTCACTATCTTTAATACCAAAAACATAAGTGCTTCCACTTGACGATGGCTTCACCACCGTCAATTCCTCCAATTCCAGAAACAATACTTCACTACCAGAAATACTTTCTCTCCGCCAATGCTTCCACCTGCACTAATTTCCTCAATTTAAAAAAAAAAATACTCCATGAAGTATTTCTCATAATGAAGTAACAGAGAAGAAATTTGGAGACTAAAATATCGGAGTATGAATTGTTTGTCTTTACCTGCAACTTGAGCTGGCATAGTTCAACCACTATGGTATGCTCCCTTACATAATTTGAAATTTGAACAAAAAGCGACTTTGATCGAAGACGTGCCGGTGGAATAAAGATTGTTGAATTTTTGTTCTTTGTTACTTTACTTTGGAATGGTTCCGTGAAATCCCCAATGGTAAAAGTGCATAAATTTGTCGTCCTTCAATTATTGTCAAGTTTTGGTTTCGTTTGATTTCGGGCCGCTGATTGCAATCTTCTTCGTTCTTGTGTTTGCTTTCTATCATGTTAGGAAAGGGACTTTAAAAGATGAGGAAAATGGAACATAACTTGGACAATATTTAAGTAGAACAAGTAGTGGTGGTGGTGGTGGAAGAGGAGAAGGAGTTGTGATAGTAGGTAATGTGTTACAAATTCTTGGGTCGGGTAATAGGTAAGATAATGAGTGGATTTTTAATTAGAGTCTAGTATTTAAAATTGGGGTTGGGTTTTTTTGTTCCTAAGCTGTCCGAGGTACTCCATCTAAATTAGGGGCAAATCAGTGCCAATGCTATGACGGTACAGAGTTAACTGAACAAATAGTATAATGGATGACATATTTAAACTATTTTAGATTGTACATGAATATATTTGTCCTTTTTCGAATAATATATCTACATAATTTTCATCTCTTTTGGACGGTCACATGCTCTACATGTGATTTGAGCTCTTTTTTCTAACTTAAAAATTCTACATGCATGTGAAGAATAACAAACACATTCAAAAAAATCTTCATAATTTATCTTAACCCTATACTCTATATAGTAATTGGTTAAGGAAAAATGCCTAAATATGCTATTGTACTTAACGAAATGGCCTATCCATGTCACTCGTTGATAGTTGGGCCTACTAGTGCAATGAACGTTGCACCACTAGCCTATTTGTGACACTATTCATTAACGGACTACTCATCCGGTATTAAAAGATAGAAATTTAGTTTTTCAACACCAGTTTTGACATGTGTTAGCTACCCAGCCCACCACATAACTCTACCCTACTTTCCACTCTAACCCCACTTACCCCAACTAACCCAACCCCATTTATTTTCTTACGCGACATTTATTTCCCCCAAAATCCCAAACCCCCTATTCATATCATCGACTAAATTCTCTCCACCAAAATCCCCAATCAGCGACAATAGGATTCCGGACAGCATAAAGATCTGGCTGAAGGAAATTTTCAAATCAATTTTTGGATTATTTAGCTCATCATGGTTAGTATCCTATTTTAGTATTTCTAAGTTGACGTATTTTGGATTTAGGGTTTCTGCAATGTGAGATTTTTGTCACGTGGGTGTTCATACCATGTGTTGTTTCTTCTTCTTGTCTGTTTAGAAATAGTAAAACCTTTGTTTAATTTGTAAAGTTGAGTCCTTTTATAGTTTTGTTTGTTTTCTTTTATGGTCCCAAAATGTGTTGTCTTTCTATAATTTTTTATTCTTATATGAATTGTTATTGTCGATGTTAGCTAATGGGTTTCTTATTTCTCGTTTATAATTTCTTTGCATGTGAACTCTATTGAAGAATGATTGACGAAGTGAACATTGTCTTTAACTATGGAGGTGAATGGGTATTTTCCCCTGAATTATTTTATAATAAGAATTTGGTTCATATGTGGAATGGGTATGACCTGGAAGTTATGTGTTTTAAGTCTATCTGTCATGAGTTCACAAAAGAATTATGGTTTAATGAAGTAAAACAACTTTTAGTTACTGGACCATCGGGTAGGTACTATATAATAGATGGAGATTATGGTGTTAGGGCTCTGCAATTCCTTATATGTGGGTAGTTCAAGTCTATCAATTTTTGTTGTTGTGGATGAGTCACATTTGACCGTCTTTACTCAAAACATTCTCCATCGCGCTGAAACATATCATGTTGATGTTAATGTAACATCTGATTGTGAAAATAGCCTTGGGGAGTATGAGTTTGATGAATCTGATATTGAATATAATTCTGAAGAACTTGAGGTTTTTAGCAAACAAAGAAGGAGGGTTGTAAGTGATAGGTTGGAGGATTTTAAGGAGTTAGAGAAAGGTATGACATTTAATGGTACTGTGGAAGCTAGAACAGTAATAAACTTCTATGCAATAGCTAAGGGTATGGATTGAAGATTGAAAAAACTTATCCTATTAGAGCTAGGCACCATTGCGATGTTGGATGCCCTTTTAGATGCTCTATCTCAAGGGATACAAATAGTGATGGGTTTAGTATTAAAATATTAAAAGAAATCATAATTGAGATCCTTGTTATCAAAATCAACGGGTTGATGCTGCTACATTAGCTCGGTAATTTAAAAGAAAACTTCAAAACAACCCCAAGTACAAGGTAAATGATATGAAGGGAATTAGAGGTTGATTTTGAGTTGAATGTGACAAAATCTAAGCTTAAAAGGGCAGAGGTGTTGGCCTTGAGAAGCTAGAGGGGAGTTTTAAGGATGAGTATAACAAGATGAAGCATATGGTCAGGAACTAAGACAGTCTAATCTGAGTACTGATGTTGTAATCAACATTTAAAGGATGCTCTTGAGTAAAGAAAAAGGAGGTTCTTGAGGAATGTACATATGTTTTCAAGTTTTGAAGCTAGGCTGGAAAATTTATTTGAGACCATTTATTGGTTTGGATGGCACTTTCTTGAAGGGAAAGTGTAAGGGGCAGCTGTTGGTGGCCACGAAACATGATGCTATGAACCACTTCTATCCACTTGTGTGAACAACTATTTTTTGACCACACTCAAATTCTATACTATTTTTTGCTATAAATATTAATGTTATATCTAATCTTAATATTTTAAATTTTATCTTACTATTAATAGGTTTTATTTAAGAAAATTAAAAACAAACAAAAATATTCACATTCTTAGAATATAAGATTTGTTCCTATGTTTAAATAGAGGAATATATATATATATATA
>ML419891.1:103322-120516 GCA_005239525.1 Nicotiana knightiana | reverse complement strand
GGTTAGCTTGAATAGACGAGTAGTACTTAGGGAGAAGGCTACGAGTAATATTAACCCTGTCAATAAGTAAATAAATTAATTAGACAATTTAAGTGGAAGACTCGACTCGACTGTTAGCCAACCCATAGCTCTAGAATATCAGCTCTTCTTGAATTCGTGTTTAATTTCGCCAACTTGTTTATTTAATCTCTTAATTTTTTTACTCTAGATTAGATTTTAGTTAAATATTCATACGTTCGGATTTGCTTGAATAGATTAATTGTTTGGTTTAATTTAGTTGATAGTTAATCACAAGTCCCTGTGGGTACGATATCTGGACTTATAATCCTATATTACTTTTCGACCACATATACTTGCGTGTGCGTTTGGGAGCAACACCACCTCCCCCACTCTCTGAAGCACCTCAAAAGGCCCAATGAACATGGGGCTCAACTTGCCCCTTTTCCCAAAACGCATAACACCCTTCATGGGCGATACCTTCAGCAGAACCTTCTCCCCAACCATGAAAGATACATCACGGACCTTCCTGTCCGTATAGCTCTTCTGCCTAGACTACGCCGTGCGAAGCCGCTCCTGAATTAACTTCACCTTATCTAAAGCATCCTGTACCAAATCTGTACCCAAAAGTCTAGCCTCACCCGGCTCAAACCAACCAACCGGGGATCTACACCTCCTCCCATATAGAGCCTCGTATGGAGTCATCTGAATACTCGACTGATAACTATTATTATATGCAAACTCCGCGAGTGGTAGAAACTGGTCCCATGAACCCCCAAAATCAATGACACATGCGCGTAACATGTCCTTCAGTATCTGAATACTGCGCTCGAACTGCCCGTCCATCTGAGGGTGAAAAGTTGTGCTTAACTCGACCTGAGTACCCAACTCTCTCTGCACGGCCCTCCAAAACTGCGATGTGAACTGAGTACCTCTATCAGAAATGATGGAAACTGGAACACCCATGCAGCCGAACAATCTCCTGGATATAAATCTCAGCTAACCGCTCCAAAGAGTAAGTAGTACCAACAGGAATGAAGTGCGCGGACTTGGTCAACCGATCCACGATAACCCAAATAGCATCGAACCTCCTCGAAGTTCGTGGGAGCCAACTACAAAGTCCATGGTGATCCGCTTCCACTTCCACTCCGGAATATCCAACCTCTGATGCAATCCACCTGGTCTCTGGTGCTCATACTTAACCTGCTGACAGTTGAGACAGCGAGCTACAAATCCAATAATATCCTTCTTCATCCGCCTCCACCAATAATGTTGTCTCAGATCCTGATACATCTTCGCGATACCTGGATGAATGGAATACCGCGAGTTGTGGGCCTCATCAAGAATAAACTCCTGAAGCCTATCCACATTAGGCACGCATATCTGACCCTGTATCCTCATCACACCATAGTCACCAATAGCTACATCGCTGGCATCACCTCGCCGGACCCTATCCTGAAGAACAAGCAAGTGTGGGTCATCATACTGGCGCTCTCTGATATGGTCATAAAGAGAAGACCTGGAGACTACGCAAGACAACACCTGACTGGGCTCTGACATATCCAATATCACAAACTGGCCCGCTAAGGCCTGAACATCAAGCGTTAAATGTCTCTCTGTTGTTGGAAGATATGCTAGACTCCCCAAACTCTCTGCTCGGTGACTCAAGGCATCGGCCACTACATTGGCCTTCCCCGGATGGTATAGAATAGTGATATCATAAGGAAGCTCCAACCATCTCCGCTGACGTAAATTCATATCATTTTACTTAAGCAGGTGCTGCAGACTACAGTGATCAGTAAAAACCTCACAATGAACCCCATACAAATAATAACGCCAAATCTTCAAGGCGTGAACAATGGTTGCTAACTCAAGATCGTGCACTGGATAATTCTTCTCACGAGTCTTTAACTGGCGCGAGGCGTAGGTAATCACCCTACCCTCCTGCATCAATATACAACCAATGTCTATCCTTGAGGCATCACATTACATGGTATAAGAACCTAAAGTTGATGGCAACACTAACACTGGAGATGTGGTCAAAGAAGCCTTGAGCTTCTGAAAGCTCTCCTCACACTCGTCCGACCACTTGAACGGAGCACCCTTCTGGGTCAATTTGGTCAAGGGCGAAGCAATAGAAGAAAACCCCTCCACAAAGCGACGGTAATAGCCCGCCAAACCAAGGAAGCTCCTAATCTCTGTAGCTGAGGACGGACAGGACCAACTCTGCACCGCCTCTATCTTCTTCGGATCTACCTGAACACCCTTACTGGACACCACGTGCCCCAGGAAAGTTACTGAGCCAAGCCAAAATTCACACTTGGAGAATTTCGCATAAAGCTTCTCCTCCCTCAATCACTGCAATACAAATCTCAAATGCTGAGCATGCTCCTCCTGGCTACGAGAGTACACCAGGATGTCATCAATGAACACAATAACGAAAGAATCCAAGTATGGCTGAAATACACTGTTCATCAAATGCATGAACGATGCCGAATCTTCAGCTAATGATACCCGGATCTCAAATAAATCTTAATAAACACCCTAGAACCCTGAAGCTGGTCAAACAAATCATGAATATGAGGCAAAGAATACTTATTCTTAACTGTAACCTTGTTCAACTGACTGTATTTAATACACGTTCTCATGGAACCATCCTTCTTCTTCACAAATAACATCGGTGCACCTCAAGGTGACACACTAGGGCGAATAAACTCCTTTTCTAGGAGTTCCTGAAGCTGCTCTTTCAATTCCTTCAACTCCGTAAGTTCCATACGATACGGTGGAATAGAAATAGGTTGAGTGTCTGGCACCAAATCAATACCAGAATCAATATCCCTGTCGGGCGGCATGCCCGACAGGTATGCAGGGAACACATCCGAAAAATCACGGACCACAGGAACATAATCAATAGTGGGAGTCTCAGCATTGACATCCCTCACAAAATCCAAATACGACAGACACCTTTTCTACACCATACGCTGAGCCTTCAGGTATGAAATCACTCTACTAGGCACATAATCAATGGAATCTCTCCACTCAACCCTCGAAAATCCTGGCATTGCTAAGTTCATAGTCTTAGCGTGACAATCTAGAACAACATGACATGGAGAAAGCCAATCCATGCCCAATATCACATTAAAGTCAACCATGCTAAGCAATAAAAAATTCACTCGGGTATCCAGATCCCCAATAGATACCACACATGATCGATACACACAGTCCACAACGATAGTATCACCCACTGGAGTCGACACATGAACAGATATAACTAAAGACTCATGGGGCATATCCAAAAAATGAGAAAAATATGACGAAACATAGGAATATGTGGAACCAGGATCAAATAAGACTGAATCATCTCGGTGACAAACTGAAACAATACATGTAATCACTGCATCTGAGGCCATAACATCTGGTCTGGCTGGAAGTGCATAAAAACGGGCCTGACCACCACCTGATTGACCTCCCCCTCTAGGGCGGCCTCAGGCTGCCTGACCCCCACTCCTAGTTGGCTAGGCGGGTGGTGAAGTAATTGGAGATGAAGTTGAGGACTGACCCCTCTACTGAGATGGACCGCCAAGAAGATGAGGACACTGCCTCCTCATATGCCAAACTCTCCACAGTCATAACAACTCACTGGTGCGGGGGACGGGGACTGAAGGGAACACCTAGCACCGGGATAACTGATAGACGCACCTGGCATGGATGAACCTTGAACTGATGGTGCACAGGATGAGCTCTAGGCTGGAAGGGAACTGAATGACGAGTGCCCCGGATGAGAACTACGGGAACCATGTCCCGATGATGCACCACTATAAGCTTGGTGAGCTAGCTGACTAGGCCTAAATGGGCGGCCTCTGCTATGCTGAAACTGACCCCTGGAGGGAACACTACCAAAGCTACCAGATCCTCGGGGCCTCTTGGCCTCCCTCTCATATCACTCCTGGCGACGAACTGACTCAATCTCTCGGGAAATATCAACAACTTGCTCAAAAGTAGCACTTGATACCCTCTCTCTGGTCATAAGAATACGAAGCTGATATGTGAGGCCATCCACGAACCTCTTGAACCTCTCTCTCTCTCTCTGTAGGTACAAACCAAATATCATGACGGGCTAGATATTAAAATCTCATCTCATACTGCGTCACAGTCATATCATCCTGACACAGCTGCTCAAACTGCCTGCGCAACTCCTCTCTACGGGACTGTGGTACATACTTATCTAGGAAGAGAGTCGAAAACTGCTGCAGGTAAGGGGCAATGCACCAACAAGCCTATGCCTCTCATAAGCCTCCCACCAAGTAAAGGCAGCTCCTGAAAATTGGAAAGTAGTGAACGAGACCCCACTGGTCTCCAATATAACCGTTGTACAAAGCATCCTCTGACACTTGTCCAAGAAACCCTGAGCATCCTCGCCCTCGGCACCACTGAAAGTCGGAGGCTGAAGTCTACCAAACCTCTCAAACCTACGCTGCTCGCTAGGCATGACTTGAACCACATAGTCCTGAACAGGTGCAACCGGCTGAGCTGGAGGTGCCTCCGGTGTCTGAAGTCCCTGAACAACCTGCTCAAGTGTACGGGCAGTAGGAGTCTGAGTGCCTCTCCCGGCCTGAGAAGTAGCTGCTGTAGTAGAAAAAGCGACCGCCTGTGCCAGACTGGTGCACACGGTCAAAGTCTGAGCCAAAGTTCCTGAAGACCTGGAATGACAATAGGAGCTGCGGGTGCCTGGGATGGTCCCGCTGGAACATTTGCGGCTGGGACCTAATATGGAATAACAGGTGGATCTATAGGTACTGCCCCAGCTGCTACACGGGCTGCACCTTTACCTCTACCACGGCCTCGATCGCGGCCTCGACCCTCGTGGGTCCAACGGGTGGTTGATTATCCTGCCCGGTACCACGTGTCCTCACCATTTGTAAGAGAATGAAACAATAGAAGTTTAGGTACCAGAATCAACAGATTCGCACGGCAAGAATTCAAGAATGTGAGATTTTTCCTAAGGGTTCTGCAGCCTCTCGAAGATAAGTACAGACGTCTCCGTACTAATCCGCAAGACTCTACTAAACCTGCTCATGACTAGTGAGTCCTATGTAACTGAGGCTCTGATACTAACTTGTCACGACCCCAAAACCTAGGATCTGATACAAGATAAGTCTGAGAATAGAAATACTAAAGAAATAGGAAGGAGAAAGGCAAGGATGCAGACACCGCGCAACTACCTCACAAATCTCCGGTACGCTCCAAAAAGGGAAAGATAAGCTCTCACTCTGCCCTGGCATCTGCACACAGGGTGCAGGGAGTAACGTGAGTATGCCAACTCAGTAAATAACAATTATAACTAAAGACTGAGTGCAGTGACGAGCATTTAAAATCATATAAATCTCATAGCATAAACACCTCGATGGAAATAACAAGATCAAATCAGTAATTAAATTCCGAACATATCATAAAACTCCAGTTTCAATGAAAATTGTTTAAAACATTTGTTCGACATTTTCAATAGAGTCTCAGTATAAAAGAAGAGTGAAACCAGTAATATCATAAAACAAGCCCCTCCGACGAAGTATCACTTATATATAGCCCCTCGGGCAAGCCTCTCAGTCATTCGTGACTCAACTTTCACCAATCAACACTCACACTCAGCACTTACGCTCAATAGGTACCTTATAATAATTGATGCGCTGTGTAGCCCGATCCGTAAATATATAGTCGAATGCGCTCACTGGGGGTGTGCAGACTCCGGAGGGGCTCATACAGCCCAAGCGCTATATTAGTGTGGCGTGCATCCCGATCCATATATCGCTATGGCATGTAGCCTGATCCATCATATCTCTGCGGCATGCAGCGACTGTGGCGTGCAGCCCGATCCATAAATATCCACACAATCCGGCTCTCGGCCTCACTCAGTCATCATCCTCACAAGTCGCTCGGGCATTTCAGTACAACTCAGGGGACTCAGCCCAAAATATCTTCCACATATTTAAAATAGAATGACGAACATGATTTAACAGTAAACATGTATAAATCATGACTGAAAATATATTTTCTATCAAAAACAATGTGAGGACAGTAGAAAAATACCCCTGAGGGTCCAAACATAGCATACGGCCCAAGTTAACAGAATCATTTCTAAAAGACATGGAAATCATATAACATTTCTCTACAGTTGCCACGGGACGGACCAGGTCACAATCCCTACCGGTGCATGCCCACACTCCCGTCACCTAGCACGTGCATCACCTTATTTATCCAAATAGTACAAAATTCTGGGGTTTCATACCCTCTGGTCTAGATTTACAATCGTTACTTACCTCAAACCGGATGAAAAGCTACCCCGCGATGCCCTTCCCGCTCGACTCGGCCTCAAGTTGCCCCAAATCTATTCAAAATCATATTCTTAACATCAATATACGCTAAAGGAACAAAACTCATGCGAAAATAATCAAATTACATCAAAATTCCAAAATTGGCCAAACCCGACCCTCGGGACCACGCCTCGAAATCCGATAAAAATCACATCACCAGAGTCCTTATCCTCTCCCGAGTCCATGTGTGCCAAATTTATCAAAAATTAACTTCGTTTGATCCCTCAATCACCCAATTCTTAGTCTCTAGTTTCAAGTCCTAATTCCTCAACTTTAACCCCTAAATCCCACAAATTTCATGCTTAATCAGTTAGAAATCACCATAGAATCGAGTATTGAGTTCAAAAACATTACTTCAAAGTGATTCCCCTTGAATCCCTCTTCAAAATCTCTCAAAAAGCTCCAAGTCCGAACACAAATGGTGGAAAAATAACCCAATTTCACGAAGTCTCAAATTTATATGCTCTGACCAGGGATTCCGCACCTACGGACTCGCACCTGCGGTCCTAGGTGCGCACCTGCAAAAAGTCACTTAAACCCAACGTCCGCACATGCGGCCCAACACTCGCACCTGCGGGCTCGCAGATGCGCTTCTTCCTTTGCATCTGTGGTCAAGCCTTGACCTTCACTCTCCGCATCTGCGACACCCCCTACACACCTGCGATCATCGCACCTACGACTGCCCATCTGCAGGTGCGGCCACACCAGAAGAGTTACACAAGTAGCCTTCTGCTGCATTTTTCCAACTTCCAACTTCCGTTAATCATCCAAAATCAATCCCGAGCCCCTCGGGGCCTCAACCAAATATACCAACACCTCATATGACATCACCCGAACTTCGTCGAACCTTCGGAACACTCAAAACAACATCAAGACACCAAATTAACCCGAAATTCAAGCATAAGAATTTCTAAACTTTCGAAATTCTCCAACGATGCCGAAACCAACCAAACCACGTCCGAATGACCTGAAATTTTGCATACCCATCAAAAATGACAATACGAACCTATTCCATCTTCCGGAATTCTATTCCGACCCCGATAGCTAATTTTTCACTGCCGACCGGAAATCGCCAAAAATCTAATTTCGCCAATTCAAGCCTAATTCTACCACGGACCTCCGAATAACATTCCGAACACGCTCATAAGTCTTAAATCACCTAACGAAGCTATCCTAACCATAAAAAATAAATTCCGAGATCATTTACCTATAAGTCAACTTCCGGTTGACTTTTTTCCAACTAAATAACCAACTTAAGAGACTAAGTGTCTTATTTCTCTCCACAATCACTCCGAACCCGAGCCAACTAACCCAACACAACATAAAATAGCTGAACCACACATAATGAAGTTGAAACGGAAAAAACGAGGCGAAAACTCTCGGAATGACCGATCGAGTCGTTACATTCTTACTTATGTCTTTATTTTTCTTCTCCTTTATAATATTTGATAAGTTTAGAATATATATACACACTTATCCCTTTTCTTTTCTGACTTTGTGGTAATCGCTTTATAACAACACGGAAGCACTGTATTTTGGGATGTATTCTGGGAAGAAAGATAACAAATTCCTCAAGGAGTTGGGAATAAGTGTGTCGATTATATAGTCAAACGGGATTGAAGAAGATCATATATTCTATTTTAGCATTCCTAATGGTATGATAATAGGAATCACATCACATTATCCGTATAGTTCGCAGCTAATAAATTGTATGAAATGAAACTAGCATTAGTATTTAAAGACTACTTTAGCATTCTTTTGTGTGTGGTAATATTTCACCATTAGTATTTAAAGTCTATTTTAAATTGGCAAAAAATACTTACCGCGTGTTTATTTCTGAGACTACATTTCCCAAAAAGTTAAAAAAAACACACATATAAATTGGCGTAAGGTAAAGTGATAATGTCTTAACATAATGACGCGAAAAAGTCTTTCATATGAAGTTATATGTAGATGTTTTTCTTAAATCTTTTAACCATTAGCGGAAGACATACGTGCAAAGCACGTATATAGATACTAGTATTATATTAAAAGTACGAAGGTCCTTAGCTAAATGTCGTTCGTCTTTTTTATCCTTTAAAAATATAGTTCACACTATACAAAGTAGTCATTTAATTAATATCAAGGACTTTAAAATAAACTAAAAATTTAATTATTCAATATTTCCTTATTAGAATTATATAATACATTAAATTTTGTAAAAGGAAAGTAAAAGGAATCTTTCGACCCCTTTGAACTCTTATTCGGTTTAGGAGTTTTTTGTTTTGCTATTAAACATTAACCAATTAATTATTCATAAATATCTAGGTAAAACTTTCGACAACTTCCTAACTCCGAATTGTCACTTTAGGTTTACCATGCAACTATTAATATAAATTGCCGTTGATTTAAAAAGGTAAAAGATTTAGATTCAACGTTCTATAATTATGAAACTAAAACCATTTAGAATAAGGGGTTGAATCCTTATATAAAAGAAGCAGATATTCTATGTTCTTTATCATAAAATTTTGATAGAATAATCGTCTGATATAAAAATTTACTTGTAACTTGAGGTAAACATTCTAATCTTCAAGCTCTTCTTGAAGTTATGTGATAATAGACGTTCATTTATTCCTGATAGAGAGTTAAAAATTAAAAAGTTTTCAATTATATTTTTTATTTATCATGTTTCATGTACGATTATTAATTAAATAATTATGTAAATTTTGTAGAGATTGTTAGTCATTACATTCCGTAAATAAGGCGTTCTAACCCATATCAATTAAAGACCTTATTAATTCATATTAATTTTGTCTAATATTTTATTATTATTATTACTAATTGCTAAGTCAGTTCAAGTTGTTCATATTACGTAACAAAAAAATAAATTTGATTAACTATATTTATTGATTGTATTATATATATTACATGATTTAATAATAGACATAGCAATTAATCATCAGTTCGTGTAGTAATTTTTATTACCTCGCGGAAAATGATTGTTATAGAATCACTTTGATACTATTTCACACTCTTCATCATAACTAATTTAAAAAATATTTTAAATTTGTGGTGCAAAATTTTATTGTCTCACTTATTGTCACGATCCAAAATTAACCCTGTTGTGATGGCGCCTATCGTGATACTAGGCAAGCCGACACATTTTCAAAATACATCGATATTTCATTTAAAAGATAAGTCAAAGCTTTTCATAACAGAATCTTCGTAAAAGAGTTCAACTCAAAATGAAATGCGAAAAAGGATAGCCCGACATCAGAGTGTCACTAAGTCATGAGCATCTAAACTAGACTAGAATCACAGTTTACAATGTTCCATCAAATACCAAAACAGAAAGAAAAGATAACAATAAAGGAGAGTCAAGGGCTGCGGACGCCGGCATCTACCTCGTATGCCTCCGACAACCAAAAGAACACGAACTCAACGATCTCTGCGAACAGTCTCACCTGGATCAGCACACAAGGCGCAGGGAGTAACGTGAGTACTTCCAACTCAGTAAGTAACAGAATTAAATAAGGAACTGAGAAAACAAAGCCGAGCTACACAAAATACAGTTCTTTTCAGAAATTTCAGTAAAGGAAATTAGGCATGCTTTCAAACCGGTGTTTTAACATCAAAACATTTCGAGCTCAAGCGAAATAATATAAGTCCTCCAAAACATCACAACAGCAACGACTGGCAACAAAGTGAAATAATAAATAAAAGCAAAGTACAGCCTCACAGGGCTAGTGTCACTCATCCATCTCGACAGCTCAATTGCTCGATTTTCAGCCTCAATACTTACAATCAAGGTACCTGCACCCTCACAGGGGGTGTTCAGACTCCGAAGAGGCTCATACGGCCCTCGCGCTATATTGCTGCGGCGTGCAGCCCGACCCACTATTGTTACAGCGTGCAACGCGATCTATATATTTGTTGCGGCGTGCAACCCGATCCAAGTATTATTGCGGCGTGCAACCCGATCCGATAAAAATGGCCTGAAGTCTTGTTGCGGTGTGCAACCCGATCCAACATTACTTTGGGGCTCAGTACGATCCAACATATCTCACACAGCTCTCAACCCGGCACTCAGGCCCTACATCAGTCACTAGCCTTTCCAGTCTTACAAATATCACAATAAAAGCCCAAACGGAGAATATAACAAGAATTAAGCAAATCATGAGAAAGAGCTGAGATAAAATGCATAAGCAAACGGTGACTGAGTACAAGACAATAATTTAGCAGTCAATACAACAAGTTCACGAGCACTCCGGGTCCCAACAGTGTTTTCATATAGCCTAAGCATGATTTCTAACATGTAAGGCAATCAATAACTCGAAAAAAAAAATGAACGGGTAATAACAATGGGCTATCTAACTTTACAGTCTATCGGGACGGACCAAGTCTCAATCCCACACGGTGAACGCTCACACGCCCGTCACCTTTCATGTGTGTCACCTCTAAATATCAACATCATATGAATTTCTCGGGGTTTCATACCCTCAAGACCAGATTTAAGACCGTTACTTACCTTAATACGAACAAATACCTACTCCACAATTCTCTTGCCTCTCGATTCGACCTCCAAATGCTCCAAATCTAGTCATAGCCAGTACAATAACATTAATATATGCTAAATAAAAAGAATCAATTCCACAAGAAAAACTACTAATTAGACTCAATAACCCGAAATTGGCTCAAACTCGGCCCCCGGGCACACGTCTCAAAATCCGACAAGAGTCACAAAATCTGAAAGTCCATTCACTCCCAAGTTTACCTATACAAAATTTATCAAAATCCGATATCATTTGGTCCCTCAAATCCCCAAATTACACTCTCAAAAATCCTAAGGCCTAACCCCTTATTTCACTTCAAAAGCCTACTAATTAGGTGTAAAATCAGAAGGAAAACACCATAGCTAATGATAATAGAGCACAAGTAACTTACCCCAGTGAATATCCTTGAATCCCCTTCAAAGCTCACACCAAAAGCTCAATAGTCCGAGTTGAAAATAGTGGAAATGTGCAAAAATCACGAAGTCCGCTTTTTATACTTTTCGCCCAGGCTTTTCGCACATGCGGCCCAAAATGCGCACCTGCAGAGCTGCTTTTGCGCAAAAATCTCCACATCTGCAAAAAATTACTTAAGTGCCCATCTCCGCTCATGCGCTCCAAATACGCTTCTGCGACCTCGCAGGTGTGGAAAAGACCTCGCTCTTGTGACCACTGCCAGTCCTCCTCGCTTCCGCTTCTGCGGGCAACTACCCACTTCTGCGGGCTCGCAGATGCGCACACCCTTTCGCACCTGCGGTTACCCCAGGCCAGCCTCAGCATCGCATCTGCGCGAATCCCACTGCACCTGCGACAATATCCTCGCAGGTGCGACTACACCAGCAACATGCCAACTTCAACAATTCTCCAAACTTCAAACTTGATCCTCTAACCACTTTGAAACACACCCGATGCCCTCGGGACCTCAACCAAATATGACAACAAGTCATATAATCCCATATGAACTTATTCGAACCTTCGAATCTCCCAAAACAACACCAAAATACCGAATTACCCTCGGATTCAAACCTAAGAACTTCTAAACTTCCAAATTTCTCAAACAACGCCGAAACCTACAAAACCACGTCCGAATGACCTCAAATTTTACACACGCATCACAAATGACACCATGAACCTACTACAACTTCCGGAAATATATTCTGACCTCGATATCAAATATTCCACTGCCGACCAAAATCGCCAAATTTCCAACTTTCGCCAATTCAAGCCTAATTCCACTACAGACCTCCAAATCCCATTCTGGACGCGCTCTTAACCCCAAATAACCTAAGGGAGCTAATGGAACCGTCAAAATTAAAATCCGAAATCATTTACGCACAAGTTAACATCCGGTTGACTTTTCCAACTTAAGCTTCTAAATAAGAGACTAAGTGTCTCAACTCACTCTGATACCACTCCGGACACGAAACGACCTGCCGGGTCATTACATCCTCCCTCTCTTAAACAAACGTTCGTCCTCGAACGGGTCAAGAAACATACCAGGAGTCTCAAATAGGTGTGGACATCTGATCCGCATCTCCCGCTTGGTCTCCCAGGTGGCCTCCTCCACATGCTAACCTCTCCACTGCACCTTCACTGAAGTTATGTCCTTTGACCTCAACTTTCGAATCTGCAGATCCAAAATGGCCACCGGCTCCACATCATAAGTCATATTACCCTCCAACTGAACCGTGTTGAAGGTCAAAACATGGGACGGGTCTCCAATATACTTTCAGAGCATGGAAACATGAAACACTGGATGCACACTCGACAAGTTGGGGGGTAAGGCAAGCTTATAAGACACCTTCTCTATCCTCTGAAGCACCTCAAAAGGCCCAATGAACCAGGGGCTCAAATTTCCCCTCTTCCCAAACCTCATAACACCCTTTATAGGTGATACCTTCAGCAAAACCTTCTCCCCAACCATAAAAGACACATCACGGACCTACCTGTCCGAACGGCTCTTCTGCCTAGACTGCGCCGAGCGAAGCCGCTCCTAAATCAATTTCACATTATCCAACGCATTCTGGACCAAGTCTGTACCCAAGAGTATAGCCTCACCCAGCTCAAACCATCCTACCAGATATCTACACCTCCTCCCACATAAAGCCTCGTACGGAGCCATTTGAATACTCGACTGATAACTATTATTATATTCGAACTCCGCGAGCGGCAAGAATTGGTCTCATGAACACCCAAAGTCAATGACACAGGCCCGCGACATGTCCTCTAATATCTGAATAGTGCGCTCGGACTGTCTATCCGTTTGAAGGTGAAAAGTTGTGCTCAACTCAACCTTAGTACCCAACTCTTGCTGAAGGCCCTCCAAAACTGTGATGTAAACTAAGTACCTCTATCTGAAATGATGGAAACTGGGACACCATTCAGGCAAACAACCTATCGAATATAAATCTCAGCCAACCACTCTGAAGTGTAAGTAGTACCAACTGGAATGAAGTGCGCGAACTTCGTCAGCCGATCCACAATAACCCAAATAGCATCGAACTTCCTCGAAGTTTGTGGCAGCCCAACTACGAAGTCCATGGTGATCCGCTCCCACTTCCACTCCGGGATCTCTAATCTCTGAAGCAAGCCACCCGGTCTCTGATGTTCATACTTAACCTACTGACAGTTGAGACACCGAGCCACAAACCCAACAATATCCTTCTTCATCCGCCTCCACTAATAGTGTTGTCTCAAATCCTGGTACATCTTCACGGCACCCGGATGGATGGAATACCGCGAGCTGTGGGCCTCCTCAATAATCAACTCCTGGAGCCCATCTACATTGGCACACATATCCGGCATGCATCCTCAACACGCCGTTATCACCAATAGCCACATCCCTAGCATCACCTTGCCGAACCTTGTCTTAAAGAACGAGCAGGTGAAGGTCATCATACTAACGCTCCCTGATACATTCATAAAGAGAAGACCTAGAGACCACGCAACCCAATAGCCTACTCGACTCCGAAATATCCAATCTAACAAGATGACCCGCTAAGGCTTGAACATCCAATGCCAATGGTCTGTCTGCAGCTGGGAGATATGCTAAACTCCCCAAAATATCTATCCGGCGACTCAAAGCATCGGCCACCACATTGGCCTTCCCCGTATGGTACAGAATAGTGATATAATAGTCCTTAAGAAGCTCTAACCATCTCCGCTTATGCAAGTTAAGATCCTTTTGCAAAAACAGATGCTGCAAACTCCGGTGATCAATATAGATCTCACAATGAACCCCATACAAATAATGATGCCAAATCTTCAAGGCATGAACAACGGTTGCTAACTCAAGATCATGTACAAGATAGTTCTTCTCATGGGTCTTCAACTGGCACAAGGCATAGGAAATCACCCCACCCTCCTTCATCAGAACACATCCAATGCCTATCCTCGAGGCATCACAATACACAGTGTAAGAACCTGAAGCTGATGGCAGAACTAACATTGGAGTTGTGGTCAAGGAAGTCTTGAGCTTCTGAAATCTCTCCTCACACTCGTCCGACCACCTGAATGGAGCACCCTTTTGGGTCAATTTGGTCAAGGGCGATGCAATAGATGAAAATCCCTCCACAAAGCAACGATAATAGCCTGCCAAACCAAGAAAGATCCTAATCTCCGTGGTTGAGGACGGTCTAGAACAACTCTGCACCGCCTCTATCTTCTTCAGATCCACCTGAATACCCTCATTGGACACCATGTTCCCCAAGAATGCTACTGAACCGAGCCAAAACTCACACTTGGAGAACTTTGCATAAAGCTTCTCCTCCCTCAATCTCTGTAACATAATCCTTAAATACTGAGCATGCTCCTCCTGGCTACGAGAGTACGCCAGGATGTCATTAATGAATACAATAAAGAATGAGTCCAAATAGGGTTGGAATACACTGTTCATCAAATGAATGAACGTTGATGGGGCCTTGATCAGCACAAAAAACATCACCAAGAACTCATAATGGCCATATCGGGTCCTGAAAGTTGTCCTAAGAATATCTGAATCCCGAACCTTCAGCTGGTGATAACCGGACCTCAAATCAATATTATAGAACACCCTTGCTCCCTGAAGCTGGTCAAGTAAATCATCAATACGAGGCAAAGGATACTTGTTCTTGACTGTGACCTTGTTCAACTGCATGTAATCAATGCACATCCTCATAGAACCATCATTCTTCAGCACAAATAGAACCGGTGCACCCCAAGGTGACACACTAGTCGGAATAAACCCCTTATCAAGGAGTTCCTGAAGTTGTTCTTTCAACTCCTTCAACTCCGCCGATGCCATACGATACGGTGGAATAGAAATGGGCTGAGTTCCCGGCATTTACCGAAGTCAATATCCCTATCAGGCGGTATGCCTAACAGATCTGCAGGAAATATATCCGAAAAATCCTGTACCACCGGAACATAATCGACGGTAGGATCATCTGCACTAAAATCCTTTACAAAATCCAAATAGGATAGACAACCCTTCTCAACCATGCACTGAGCCTTCAAATATAAAATCACCCTACTAGGTACATAGTCTATAGAACCTCTCCACTCAACCCTCAGGAATCCCGGCATCACCAACATCACGGTCTTAGCGTGACAATTTATAATAACATGGCATGGAGATAACCAATCCATATCCAATATCACATCGAAATCAACCATACTAAGTAGAAAAAGGTCCACTCGGGTCTCCAGACCCCCAATAGTCACCACACATGACTAATACACACGGTCCACAACAATAGTATCGCCCGCATGAGTAGATACATGAACAGATGAAACTAAAGACTTATGGGGAATATCTAGAAAATGAGAAAAATATGAGGAAACATATGAATATGTGGAACCAGGGTCAAATAATACAGAGGGATCTCTGTGACAAACCCAGACAATACCTATAATCACAACATATGAAGCAATAGCATCTGGCCTGGCATGGAGGGAATAGAAACAGGCATGGACAACCCCTGATCTGTTTCCCCCTCTCGAGCAACCCCTAGCTGATTGAGCTCCACCCCTGGCTGACTGGGAGGGTGGTAGAGGAACTGATGCTAATGACATAGACTGGCTCCTCTGCGGAGCGGGACCTCCCACTAGACGGGGACACTCTCTCCTCATGTGACCAAAATCCCCACACTCATAGCAACACCTCGGTGGTGGTGTTGGGGACTGAAAGGAGCCCCGAGCACCGGGATAACTGGCAGAAGGATCCGGCATAGACGAACCCTGACCCGATGGAGGACGAGAAGATCTCTGCGCTGGAAGGGCACCAAGAGATGAACGACTCTGTTGATAAATGTGAGAACCATGGCCAGATGATGCACCACGATAAATTGGGCGAGTTGTCTGAGCACGACTGAATGAACGGCCTCTACTGTGCTAGAACTGACCCCCAGAAGGAGTACCACTAAATTCACCTTGTCCACGAGGCCTCTTGGCCTCCCTCTCAACCCTCTCCTAACCTTGAACCATCTCAATCTGCCGAGCAATGTTGACAAACTTATCAAAAGTAGCACCACACACACTCTCTCAGGTTATAAGCAATCTAAGCTGAAATTGAGGCCATCTATAAACCTCTTGATCCTCTCTCTGTCTACAGGAACCAACCAGATATCATGACGGACAATCTCTGAGAATTGCATCTCATACTGCGTCACAAACATATCACCCTGATGAAGCTTCTCAAACTGCCTGTGCAGCTCCTCTCTGCGAGGCTGAGGCACAAACTTCTCCAGAACAACAACAGAGAACTGCTGCCAAGTAAGAGGTGTTGCGCCGACCGGCCTATGCCTATCGTAAGCCTCCCACCAACTGAATGCTTCCCTAGAGAACTGGAAAGTAGTGAATAAGACCCCACTGGTCTCCAGAATGCCTGCTGTACGGAGTATCCTCTGACACTTATCTAAGAAATCATGTGCATCCTCACCATCTGCACCACTAAAAGACGGAGGCTGGAGTCTTACAAACCTCTCCAATATACGCTGCTCATTCTCAGGCATATCAGGAACCACATAATCCTGAGCAGCTACAACCGGCTGGGCTGGTGGTGCCCCCGGTGTCGTTAGTCCCTAAACAACCTACTCAGGTGTGCGGGCGACAGGAGTGTGAGTGCTTTCCGGCCTGAGAAGTGGTTGCGGCTGTAAAAATAGAGACCGCCTGAGCAAGGCCAGTACACACTGATAGAATCTGAGCTAGGGCCTCCTGGAGGCTAGGAATCACAATGGGCATAGGTGGTACCTGAGTTGGTCCCGCTGGAACATCTACCATGGGGACCTAGTCGTGATTTGGAGCAACTGGGGGGGGGGAGGG